>BSBK01008332.1:1315000-1557500 GCA_027943335.1 Chamaecyparis obtusa
CATCATAGGCTCAACTACATTGAGGTAGCAAGCATAGGCATAGTCATTTGGAAAAGTATAAATACCTTGGCTCGGGTTCGTGGAGGTTTGGTCAAGAAGTTCGGGATGTTGGATAGTCAAAGTGGTGAAATATTGGGAAATAGTGTTTATGGATATGGATCTATCATCATTGGTCCTAACCTAACTCTTGAGTTCGAAGGTGATATTACAACTCAAAATGTTCAATTTGTGAATAGGCTCAATGTCATTGTGGGAGTCCAATTTGGCCATAGGTGGATCAGACTCGTTAAGTTCATCATTTCACTCTAGACATCTGTTGGGTTTAGGTGCATATTGGTGAATAGAATCAACATGTTTTTATGTGATAAGTTCATCTTCCTCAAGAATGACTCCCCATTCATAGTTATTGGATTCCTCATTTACGCCTCTAGGAAATATGAGAACATGTGTAAAGTCAGGATGGATACCCCAAGAAGGGTTACCCTCAGATTCTGATTTGAATTCATACTCATGAGAATTTGTCTTAGAATAGCTTCCACCTTCCTCCTTGTCTGTTTGGTTTTCTTCAAGATCAGCTGGTTCTTGTGGTGCAACTATCTTTTGTTCCATAGTAGCTTATGGTGTTTCTACTACATCGATTCTTTCTATTGGGTCATCTTTAGCTTCAAGGAGGTCTTTTATTTCTTTGGGCAACCACCCATAAGGAATGAGCTCATCAGTGGTGTCCGAATCATCACTGTCAGATTGTTCTGTTGTTTCTTCCTTTAGTTCAATCTATTCTAAGACATGTGGAGAGTTCTTGCTAAGATAGAAATACTTCTTCTTATATCCTAGACCTATTGTATTCTTGTTTGTTTGGCCAAGATGGTCGAGAGGTGATAGAAGACCTCTACCTTGTAGTCTTAGAGGTCCTTTTCCAATATATCCCATTTTTGTGATCAATTTGTCTCCTGGTCCATATGACTTCTGAGGAATTTTGTTTGAAGCGGAATCACATTTCTGGACTGATTGGGATTGAGACTCATCCTTGTATAACCATGCAAGCACAACTTCTTCTTCCTCAAACTCTTGTTTAGATACTTGCTCTGTGACAAAGCTTCCATTGAATATATATGACCTGGGATTCTTTAGTTGTGGGTTTTACCTTGTCAGAAGGTTGTCCATAATATTTTGGTGACAACGGGAGAGATGTGAGAGATAAAATGGGTTCCATTTTGTATTCTCCCATGCCATTATCTTTGATTTTGACCTCTTTTGCAATGTCTTCCTTTTTGGACATTGAAGCAATGTCTAGCTGCTTAGTGGAAGATTCTATGTTATTAGGAATGAGTTTGTCAACACTTTCTTTCAATGCATTACAAGTTGTAGATATGTCAGCTGGAATGGTCACCTCTACTCCCTCATAAGGAAATTTCACACATTGATGGTATGTGGAAGGAATAGCTCTCATTTCATGTATCCAGGGTCTTCCTAGAAGGATATTGTAAGCCAAAGGTAGATCAAGAACTTGACATATGGTGTCTCTGATAATGGGTCCTGTTCTGATAGGTAAGACAATAGCTCCTTTGGAAGATATTTCTTACTCATCATATGCTTTGATAGTTATCTTCTTCTTAGGATCAATGGAAGTTTCAGATAATCCCAAGTGTGTGATCAAGTTGTAAGAACAAATGTTGAAACGAGTGCCTCCATCTATCAACACACATTTGACATGATGGTTTTGGATCAAGACTTCAATATGCAAGGGATGGTTATGCGGATGATGCAAGGAGTTATCATCTTCCTCTAAAAAGTAGATATATTGGGGAGACGTCAGATGACCAACCATAGTCTAGAATCTTTCTAAATCAAGGTTGTCAAGAACATTGGATCCGAGTAGAGCTTTTTCTAGAATGGCTCTATGAGCTGGAGATATCTGAAGCAACTCAAACATGGAGATTTTGTCATTTGTATGTTGGAGTTATTAGACAATATTGTATGATGTGGGTCTCGTGTCTTTAGGATTTGATGGTTTAGAGGCAGCCTTCTATTTAGAAGTAGATGAAAGATTGAAAGGCATCTTAGGGACATTTGATGAATCATAATTTTGTCCTTGTAGATGTGCCTAAGCTGGTAATCAAGTAACTGCATTTTCTGATTGATTATCTCTATCTTTTCTTACAATTGTGATGACATTGCAATGTTCAAATAGGCATGGTTCAACCATATTTATGACAAAATTATTTCCAAAATAGGCATAGTTGACTTTGGCACCTACATTAGGCTGAGAAGATGAATCTCCTTTACCATGTTTCAGAAATGGTTTCGTGAATGCTGTATGATCATTATATCTTTTATAATTGTCAATTACAATTTCTCCATTATCAATTTTTTCTTGGATGATGTGTTTCAAGCATATGTAGTTATTAGTTTTATGACAATTATTGTGATGGAAGTCATAGAAATCATTCTCTCTCCACCATTTTGGTTTAGGTTCAGGACCAAATACTTTTATCTTAGGAAAGGTGATGATGTTGTTGGCCAACAGAGTTTTCATGGTGGATTCCAAGGACTCTCCAAGAGGAGTAAACTTGCATTTAGGATCTATAGCCCAAGATTTGTAGTCAGATGGCTTCTTGTTTGATTCTATTGCTTTTTCCTCTAAAGCTTTGATAGCTTGTGTACCAATAGTGAGATTGAAAGTAGGTGCCTTAGAGGAGGCACATATAGTATCAATAACGCCATCTGTGACAATGCCTTTATTCTTGTTCCAATTTTTGCCTTTGTCTTTAGAACTAGATCCAGATTCATACTTGTCCTTTTGAAGTGATACGTCTCCTTTTTGTACAAGTACTTTCTCAATTTTGATTGCATTTTCTATCATTTTATCAAAGGATGTATGATTTTGCATTTGCAAATGGTAGTTGATTTCTGGAACAAGATTGTTGATGAAAATTTCCAGCTTCTCAGTTTCTGGAATTGGTCTAGCATATAGAGAAATTTTTTTCCTCCATCATTTGAGAAAAGTTAGGAATGGTTCTCCTGAGTTTTGTTTCAGATTGAAAATGTCGATCATAGTGACCGAATGCTAGATGTTATAGGAGTATTGTTGATAGAACAGTTTGATTAACTCCTCAAAAGGTTTGATTGTTGGAGGCATTCTAGAGAACCAATGAATAGCAGACCCTCCCAGAGATCGAGGGAAAAGATGCATTAGGTAGGTTGGTTCGTGCATTAAATCCATAGATTGAGTACATAATTCTTTGACATGATCTTGAGGATCAGAGTTTCCATCATACTTATCATATTTAGGCATCTCCACTCTTTTTGGGAATGGTGGCATATACAAGTCTTTATCAAATGGAAAAGGACATATAGCCTCCATGGAGAACTCCTTAGGTTCCTTCTCTTTTTAAAGTTTGTTGAGCTTGACTTGCATGACATGCATCTATTTCATCATAGCCATGATAGGAGTGTCTTCCTCATGTCTGATGATATCTTCAACATTAAAGTTTGGAGGAAGTTTAGCCCCTTGGCGAGCCAACTCTAGGAAGTATATTTCTCTGTCTTTTTTCAAGAAATGCCTCATCATTTTCTTGAAGTTATCATCATTTTGATATTGAGAAATTTCAATAGGTGTGGGTTCTTGATCCACACCATGTTGGGATTGATGTCCTTGAGACCCTTGGTTTCCTCCTCCTTGAGACATGGTGTTGTTAGAGGAATTATCAGGAGTTGATTGATGAGGAGTTATTTGATGACCTACGTGGATTGATGCAGGAGGGGTGATGTAACCACCTATCAAGTATAGATTTCCAAGAGCATCTTCAAAAAATTTAGCTGTGTCGAAAGGTTGATGAAATGTCTCAGCAATCACAGAAGATGTAGCTGAAGAGAGTTTGGGTTTTTCTCCTTATTTTTGTTGTGATGAAGCTCTAGTTTCCACCATTAACCTTGGGTGAAGCAAAAGAGCAAGATGAAGATAACTAAAGAATGACTTGATTCAAGAAGATCGAATGACCCAACCTTGTCAAGATTGAGTTGATTGAAGATAGATTGGATGTAAATGAAGGATACTGTACCCTAGTAGTATGGGTAGATGCCCAAAAGATGGAGGACATGAGCTCGCAATACTTAGCCATGTTTATTGTAGATTGAATTAAAGATAATGTTGACAAGGTTTTGACACAAGATGAAAAAGACTCAAATTGATAAATCAGAAGGCTAGATCAGACTCAAGAGACCACTTTAGGAAAATGATTTAATTCTTTCTAGTTTCTGTTCTGTTCCTGACACAATGGTTTGTTTGACAGAATCTAGAAGTAGGCTGTAAAAATTGGATGTCTGGCAATTTTGGCAAGTTTCTGGCAAATTTTCAAATTTCTAATACGAGTTTCTACAGGCTCGTATGACTCTGGGTAAGCTCTGGTATGACAATTGACAAGACTCATATGACAATTACAAAGCTCGCATGATAATTGATAACAGATTTTAACTTTTCACTTGTGATTTTTGACAAAACTCGTACGATAATATACAAGCTCTCATACGGCAATATTGGGGTTCTGATATGACAAAGGGTCAAAAATCATATGACATTCTGATCCTATGGGATGAATTTTGACTATAGAAAGGACTTTTGCATCAGATTTTTCAAAATTTTAGTTTTTAGAATCAGTGTGTTTTGCAAGGTTTTCTGTCCAGATTTGAAGTTTGTTTCGGGATTGTTCATTTTCAATAACCAAGTAAACAAGCACATAGAACAACAAGTAAGTGATTTCAAGTACATTTGAAAATAATGAATAAGGGACAAAGCAACCCTACACATGAACAATCAAGTGACTTAATGTGCTAATCCCTAGGAATGCTAGTTGTGTATGTTCCAAAAAGTTTTCCAATAATGCATGTAGTCCTAGAAAAGAAAAATTTGGCCTTGCTAAGGTTTTTAGAAATGGTTTGACTCTACAAATTTTATGATCTCAAGAGGGCGAACTCCAATCCAAGCAAACTAGGGTTTTGACACAGTCTGAGAATTTAATCAATCAGGAGCTACTAGGGAGATCTGACAACCCAACAAGAGACCACACCTGTGGAGAGTTCCTCCACAAGGACATTTATATAGCGACTGTTGCTACCACGATGAAAATGGCTATTACCACTTGAGGTTCTGTCCAAGTGGTTGACCCAATAAAGGGAATGTCCACTATGGTTAACCCTATCTAAAGTTGACTCACAAAAGATACCACATGGGGACTTGGTCCAAATCCAAGGATTTGAGTTTCTAATGCTACCCAAAAAGGGAGTAGAGCATAGTCCTCTAGCCTTATCAATTTTACCCAAACACAACAGACAGATTAATCTGACACACTAAGACTAAAATTATCTCACCAAGATTTGTGATGTCAACAACTATGCTCTATCGATCTCTCCAAAGAGAGAACATATCGATCAAAAGCTGAGGACCAAACTAAGTATAACACAAGATAATCTCAGTATCCTCCCTACCTACAAGGGGATCCTTCGTCAAGAAGAGCTTCACATGCGTGAATAAGTGAATGAAGCCCACTCTCTCAAGATCATCCATAAATAGTGTTCATAGGGCCTATTTACTATGTGTAACATATATGCAAAAAGAAAATCTATGTTCATTTTTATAGCCCAAAACTGAAGTGTGAATTATGAAAGTTGGAAAGGCACACAAGCTTGACACAAGAGAGTTTGTTTTTATATCCCAAAATGAAGTGTTATCAGATGTAAAAGAATACCTAAATTTCTCACAATGCGCTTAGTAGATTTTTACTTGTTTTAGCAATTTTTCTTGCGCTTATCCAATTAGAATCAACAAATACCAATAAGAAATAGAAGATCTCAATTGTTAGGGTTAGCCGTTAGTCCAAATCCAAAAATGAAATATGGAAAATGGCCTAAAAATCTAAAATGACAATTGAATTCTGATGGCAAAACTCATATGACAGTAAGTTACCTCCCGTATGATAATATGGAAACTCATACGACAGTGGGTGTCTTCCCACATGACAGAGTAGCTCCCAAATGATAATGTGTAAGTTTTGATATGAGCCTAGAAAATCTCAACTGTCGTACGATAGTAAGGATGTTCTAGTATGACTTTTTGACAAAAGTTATACAAAAATGTACGAACATAATCTAAAAATTACAGAAATAGCAGAAAATGATAGAAAATTGATAGAAATGATTAGAATTGAAATGGAAACCCATTTCAGTGCCCCACAGTGGGCGCCAAAAATGTGTGTGAAAATTTTACCTAGCTATGAACACAACACTTCAGTAAAACATTAGAGATTAGCTAAATTGAAATATGCAAATAAATGAAACTGAGCTAACCAGGAAATTTACTGCCTTCTAGTAGGTGCGAGTATGGTATTCTCAGATTAGACCGAGATCAGTGACAATGCAACACCTAAACAAAAGATTTAATGCTAAAAGATGAATGTAGAATGAATGCAGATTAATCTATATTTTTCTATTTTCTATGTAATTAGGTGAAAAACTGTATGAATCTAATCTAGAATTGAATGAAATGATATGGAGATTTAATCTAAGAATGATATGCTATGATATGCTATGAAAAACTATGAATGCTTATGACTTATTAGAATAACTGAGAGGGGTGTGAATCAGTTATCCAGTGTCCCAATACAAAATGTATAATCCAAAATCAAATACTTAAAACTTCTGATACTCGGTAACTTAAAATACTGTATTGTCTATGCTTTTATCGATTACCAGTCTAAAACATATAGTAGTTACCAATCAAATCAAATATGCAACATGAAAATATGACATCAAACAAACATCACAATCAACACATAACACAAGAGATTTAACGTGGAAACCCTGTGAAGGGAAAAACCACATAGGACTGGCAACCCAAAAATATTCACTCTTTTGAAGTGAGGTCGGTGAAGACTCAACCTTGTTAAAGGTTACAAACACACTGTTAGGTGTGACCTTGTTAGAGGATTTTAGACCAACCGTTATTGTCCAACCAACAGTCACTTTGGGTTTGGAAGGATAACAATGTTCATTCTATGAATGATACATAAAAGACTTTCTTAGTCCACTCAGTTAAGAGATTTGACTGTGTACAATGGTTAAAATGTAACAATAGGTGATCTGCCTTAATACAACTTCAATTGCATATATACAGATCAATGTTAAGCTCATTCAATCCTCTGATCATTAAATCAATTCTGTTCCAAACAATCTTCAGTGACTTACTGCCACTCGGTAATAACTTCCTGTAGCTCGGTAAAATTTTTTCAGTTCGTTTCTCACTAACTAATTTGATCAGGTATGCATTAAAACTTGTTCACACGATAATTCTGCAGTTGTAATACCCCAAAAATGAGCTATAAGTTCATTAACCTCCTACATCATCAAATCGAATGAAATCGACATAGAAGTCCTAATCTAAGGCACATCTAAACATCATCGAATCCTAATTGATTATCTTAAATTCTGCATCAGGGAATATTCCTAGCAATATTCCTAATTATCTTAATTATCTTTAATTTAATGATTATTTGGCGATAAATCACATTTATCCTAAGTTTGATTAATTGAATATTTTCATATTTAATTAATTAGATTTAATATCTTGCCACTTAATTGTTTAATTAAATTTAATTCTATCTATTATTAATTGTATTATTTAATTTTTACAATAAATCAAAATTCCTATCTTTAATTGATTAAATTCTTATTTAATTAATTAAAGCATGTTGTCATTATTTAATAATATAATTTTTAATAAAAGTTTGATAAAATAGTTAATTAACCCATAAATTAATTATTTTATTTCAAAAATCAGTTAAGTTGAGCATAAATCACTTTATTTATTTATTAAATCATAATTATCCATGTGCACATAAAAGGACCAGTTAAACTCAAAATTGAAAAATCAATGCAAGTTGTTAGCTTTTTGAAACTCAACATCTTTTTGAGTTTTAAAGTTGATCTAAACTTCTAATTCGAGTTGAACTGTGCTTTTGCATGATTTTTGTGACTTAATTATCTGTTATTTAAAAATAACTCAAAAATCAAGATGAGTTATTTGAGTGATTTATGACTTTTTCTCATGCACCTCCAAAGCCTTGGATTTCTATAAAAATAAGGCTCAGCTCTTCATAATTCATCTCGCAAATTGCAAACTTACTCTACAGGAATCATAGCATATCAGATTTGGAGAATTTGCACAATTGGAGCTTGAAAGATAAATTTGAGGATTCGAAGCTTTGTGAGATCAATGTCAAATTCATAGCTTTCATATTATTGTTAGAATTTTCATTCTCATATCATATCATTTCTAGATTAGCATTGCATATCAATTTTCATATTAGCATAGATTCATATCAGTTTTCATCATATTATTGCATAGAAAAAAAAATAAAAAATAGGTTAATTGCATTCAATTCATATTTCATATCAATTTTGCATTCAAATCCTTTGTTTAGGTGTTGTCTAGGTCACTGATCTCGATAACAATCTGAGAACATTAATCTCACTCCTACTAGAAGGCAGTAAATCGCTTGGTTAGATTAGATTTCAATTTTGCATGATTTTGATTATAGTTAACCTCTAATGTTTTACTGAAGTGTTGTGTCTACAGATCAGGTACAATTTTCACACACATATTTCTGGCACCCACTGTGGGGCAACCCACCTTTACATGCTAGTTTTAATTTTTTTGGGGAGCTAAAACCCTAAAGTTTCAAAGATTTAATTTTATCTCTCAAACGGCTTAGAGTTTTTCTCTAAAATTTGTTTTTCAAGTTGGATACATATCAAAGAAGCTACAGTAAAAAATTTAGAATTTTTGGAGATGTTTTGAATTTTTAATAATTTTTTCTTGAAATTCTTGAAAAAATTAATATCTGATGCAAATCAGCATATTTTTTGAAAATTTTTATATTTTCGCAAAGATTTTTAAATTCTACAGGGGGTCCATTCTTTGTATTTTAAATTTGGACACAATATAATAGCTCAAATAGTCAATTTACAAAAATTAGTCTATTTTGATAAAATAGGTCTCTAGGGCACAAATGAAGAGATTTTTCTAAAATTTTTACATTTTTGGAAAGCTCTCTATTTTTTAGTAGGGGTGTCTATTTTAAATTTCTATTTTTGTGGCCAAAATCATATCAAAAAAATTAGATCTTGTTGACTAGGTCAAATGTAGCAAAAAAAATAAAGTTTTGTGATGGGTATGCACTTATTTTTTTTACATGGTTCAATGAATGATATGAGTTGTCATTTGAGTTAATTGCTAGTTATTATTGCTGATAATAATTGATTTTTAGATCTAACCCTATGGTTTTCATAAGTTGAATATATTTTGCATATCTTGTTTGCTTGTTCGCTTGTTGGAGAGTTCATCACTTGCTTGCATGGAAAAGCTCAATAAGAATTGCTAAAAATCAGGTAAAATCTACTAAGTGCATTGCAAAGATCCTAGGTATCCTCCTTCATCTAATAACATTTCTATTTGGACTTAAAATAAATCTCTTATGTGTCTGGCTTGTGTGCATCTTTTCATGCTTTTGTCTATTTCTACACACTTGCATAATTGATACTAGGTTGTGACCCCTTAAGGATTCATTAAGCAGTCTTAGATACTTTTGATTGATCTTAATTGCTATCTTGGGTTATTGGACTCACTAATCTGCCGGCCCCTCATTCCGCCCTGTGGTTGCAATCTCAGCGCCATAAAGGGGAGGGGTCTATAGGAGAGAAGCGTTAATTGTTCCACTTGGCAACCAATTTGTGCTTTTTAGGAACTCACTTATTTTCTAAGTTGGGGAATCATTTTTAGCTTGTGTGAGGTGTTAAGTGTTTCACTTTGTGGACTCATCTCATATTCACTTTAAGCGTTAAGTGTTCCTCTTTTTGCTTTTTGGATACTTTTGGTAGATTTGCTTTTGGAAACATACATTTGTGCTCACATAGTAATTAGGCCCTATGAACACTATTCATGATTCTTGAGAGATTGGATTCCCAACAAAATCCTTCTTGACGATAGAATCCTTGTAGGTAGGGAGGATACTTAGTGTGTTTCACATTCAACTTGGTTAGTGCGTCTTCTCTTATTGATCGATACATTCTCTCCCAGGAGAGGTTGATAGATCACGTGGGGTAGACATCACGAGCTTTGGTGAATCAAAATTGGTTAGTGCATCTTCCCTTATTGATTGATACATTCTCTCTTTGGAGGGGTTTATAGATCATGTGGGGTTGATATCATAGACCTTGGTGAGATAAACTTTATCTTAGCATGTCGGATTAATCTGCTTGCTTTGTTTGGGTTAAAAGTGAAGAGGTATCAAAACCTTGGATCTGGAGCCAAGTCCCCTTGTGGTATCATATTATGAGTCACCTTTAGAGAGGGTTAACCATAGCAGATAATCCTTTCACAGGGAAAATTGCATTGATAGAACCTCAAGTGGTAATAGCCATTTTCACCATGGTAGTGACAGCCGCTATATAAATGTCCTTGTGGAAGAAATCTCCATGGGTATGGTTCATTGTTGGGTTGTCAGATCTCCCTAGCAGCTCCTGAAGATTAAGTTTTTAGATTGTGTCAAAACCTTGGTGCACCGGGATTGGAGTTCACCCCTTTGGATCATAAAAGTTGCAGAGTCAAACCATTACTAAAAACCCTAGCGAGGCCAAATTTTCATTTTATAGGGTATATGTGCATTATTGCAAAACATTTTTGGAATATACACAATTAGCGCTTCTGAGGATTAGAATGAATAAGTCACTTGATTGTTCATGCGCAAGGTTGCTTTTGCCCTTGTTCATTGTTTTCAGACATGCTTAAAGTCACTTACTTGCTATTTTGCGTGCTTGTTTATCTATCTGGTTACTGAAAATGAACAAATCTGTTACAATCCTCAAATCTAGACATTGAAATTTGCAAACAATTCAAATCTGAAAACTCAAAATTTGCAAAATCTAAAGTAAAATCCTTTTCTAGAGTCAAAAGTCATCTCAGGAGGTTAGAAAGTCATACGAGTTTCCATCAAGTGTCGTTTCATTATAACCCATCTGTTGTATGATTGAGTACCTAGTGTCGTACAAGTTTCCATGCTAGCAAATTCTCAAAGTCAAAATCTTGCAATGTCGTATGAGATTTTCAACTATTGTTTCATTGATACCCAACTGTCGTATGATAACCAACCCAGTGTCGTACGAGTTTTGATGCCAGAAAATTCTAAGAGTCAAAATCTTGCTTACAATTGTCGTATGAGTTTTGCAACTATTGTTTCACAACATACCCACTGTCGTACGAGTCTGTAGAGTGTCATTTGGGAAATTTTTAAAAGTTGTCAAAAAAATTGTCAAAATTGCCAGATATTTAGCTTTTTCAGCCTAATTTCAGAATCTGTCGAATGAATCACTGTGTCAGGAATAGAGCAGTAGCTATTAAGAGTCCAGTCATTTTCCTAAAGTGGCCTTTTGAATTCGATTCAGCCTTCTATTTAATCAATTTGAGTCCTTATCATCCTGTGTCAAAACCTTGTCATAACTATCAATCTTCAATCAATCAATCATCAAAATGACTAAGTGTTGTGATATCTTGTCCGCTATCTTTTGGGAACCTACCCATACATCCAAGGCACAGTATCCTTCATCCACGTCTAATCAAATCTTCAAATCAATCAAACCTTGACAAGGTTGCATCATCTGATCATCTTGATTCAATTCATTCTTCGATTATCTGGATCTTATTCTTTTGTTTCACTTGAGGTGAATGGTGGAAACTAGAGCTTCCTCTCACAAGAAATCTATCACCACTCTCTAAACTCCAACTCTTAAGCAACTCATCAATTCTGGTCTTTACGAGGATGACGATCTTGGCAACTATCGATTGAAATCTGGTTACATACCCCCTCCATCAACTCATGGAGGTACTCAACATACCCCTCATCAATCTAATCCAGAGAGTCCACAAACTCCTACCATGTCTCAAGCAGGGACAAATTTTGGTTCTCAAAGAGCTCAATCTCAACATGGGGTAGATCAGGAACCCACACTTGAAGAAATTGCTCAACATCAAAATGATGATAACTTCAAACGAATGATGAAGAATTTCTTGAAAGAAGATAGAGAAGCATACTTTTTACAACTAGCTCATCAAGGAGCTAAACTTCCTCCCAACTTTAATGTTGAAGATATCATTACGCATGAGGAAGAAACTCCACTCACAGCTATGATGAAATAGATACATGCTTTACAAGTCAAATTTAATAGCCTTCAGAAAGAAAAGGAACCCAAAGAGTTCTCCATGGAAGCTCTATGCCCTTTTCCTTTTGACAAAAACTTGTATATGCCACCATTTCCAAAAAGAGTGGAGATGCCAAAGTATGACAAGTATGATGGACACTCTGATCCTTAAGATCATGTCAGAGAATTTTTTACGCAATCAATGGAGTTCATGCATGAACTGACCTATCTGATGCATCTCTTCCCTCGACGTCTAGGGGGAGCAGCCATCCACTGGTTCTCTAGACTGCCTTCTACTATCAAAAATTTTGAGGAGTTGATCAAATTATTCTACCAGCAATACTCCTACAATATTCAGCACCCGGTCACCATGATCGATATCTGTAATCTCAAGCAATATCCAGGGGAACCATTCCTAACATTTCTCAAGAGATGGAGGAAGAAGTTCTCTCTATATGCCAGACCTATTCCAGAAATGGAAACATTGGAAATCTTCATCAACAACCTTGTTCCAAAAATCAATTATCCTCTACAAATGCAAGATCATACATCTTTTGACAAGATGGTGGATAATGCTATCAAAATCGAAAAAGTGCTTGTGAAAAAAGAAGAAATCACACTTCAAAAAGACAAGTACGAATTTGGATCCAGTTCTAAAGACAAAAACAAAAATTGGAACAAGAACAAAGGCATCGTCATAGATGGCATTGTTGACACTGTCCGTGCCCCATCAAAGGCACTAGCCTACAATCTCACTCTTGGTACTCAAGCCATTAAAGCTTCAGAACAAAAGTCTTCTCAACCATCTCAAAGGAAGCTAGAATAGAAAAAATGGGATAAACATCAAAAATTTACTCCTCTAGGAGAGTCTTTAGAATCAGCTATGAAAACTCTGCTGGCTGATAACATCATCTCTTTACCACCAATCTGACCGATATGGTGGAAGGAAAATGAATTTTGTGATTTCCATCGGAGTAAAGGTCACAAAACTAGTAGTTTCTATCACTTGAAGCATACCATTCAAGATCTGATCGATAGTGGAGACATCACAATTGACAATCCCATGAAAAATAACGATCATACAACATTCACAGAACCATTTCTGAAACATGGTCAAGAAGTTTCAACTTCTCAGCCTAATATGGGGGCAAAAGTCAACTATGCCTACCTCAGAAATAATGCTGTCATCAATATGGTTGAACCATGTCTCTCTGAAAGTTGCAATGTCATCACAATTGTACGAAGAGACAAAGATCATTCCTCACCTAACACAGTTACTTGATCACAAACTCAAACACATTTGAAAGGACAAATCCCTGATTCATCAAATGTCCCTAAGGTGCCCTTCAATCTTTCATCTGCTTCTAAATAGAAGGCTGCTTCCAAATCTTCCAATCCAAAGGATACAAGGCCTATGTCTTATAGCATTGTTCAACAACTCCAACACACTAATGCAAGAATCTCCATGTTTGAGTTGCTTCGAATATCTCTAGGTCATAGAGCCATTCTCGATAAAGCTTTGCTCGGTTCCAATGTTCCCGATGACCTTGATTTAGATAGGTTCTAGACTATGGTTGGACATCTTACATCTCTGCAATATATCTCCTTTTTAGAGGAAGATGAGAACTCCTTGAGTCACCCACATAATCAGCCTTTGCATATAGAAGTCTTGATCCAAAACCGTAGAGGCAAACATGTGTTGATAGATGGGGGCGCTGGCCTAAACATTTGTTCTTACAGCTTGATCACACAATTGGGATTTTCAGAATTGGCTATTGATCCTAGAAAGAAAATAACTATGAAGGCCTATGATGAACAAGAAAGATCTTCTAAAGGCACCATTGTCTTACCTATCAGAGTGGGTCTAGTTATCAAAGATACCATTTGTCAAGTGCTTGATCTACCTTTCGCCTACAACGTCCTTCTAGGGAGACCATGGATACATGAAATGCAAGCTATTCCTTCTACATACCATTAATGTTTGAAGTTTCCTTATGAAGGAGTAGAGGTTACTATCCTTGTAGATCTGAATACAACTTGCAACACCTTGAAGGAAAGTGCAGATAAGCTTGTACCTAATAACAGAGAATCTTCCATTGAACCAACTAAAGAAGCATCCACATCTAAAATGGAAGATCTTGCAAAAGAGGTTAATATCAAAGAAAATAGTATGGGAGAATATACTATCAAGCCAGTCTTATCCTTGACATCTCTCCCTATCTTGCCTAAGTCTTATAGGCAATCTTTGAAACAATCCAAACCAGACTCTAAAGAACCTCTTGAAGCATATAAAAAGAATTTTGTAGCAGAACAAGTATCCAAGCAAGAATTTGAAGAGGATGAGGCTGTGCTATCATGGCTGTACAAAGATGAACCTGAATCTCAAGTTGTGCAAACTGGTGACTCTACAGTCTCCAAACTCCCTTCCAAGTCATATGGTCTAGGAGATAAATTAATAGCTAAGATGGGATAGTCAGGTAAAGGACCTCTAGGAATCAGAGGAAAAGGTCTTGAGGTACCTCTCCCACATACTGGTAGAGAAAATAAAAACAAAGTTGGCTTAGGCTTTAAGAAGAAACCCTATCACCTCAAAGGTAATTGCTCTCATGTCATAGAGAAGATCGCACCAGGGGAACCTCTTCTTAAGAAAGAAGAAACATAACCATCCGATAGTGATTCAGATAGATCAGAACTCATCCCCTATGAAAAATTTCCTAAAGAGATCAAAGACCTTCTTGATGATAAACATGATCCTATCAAAAGCATTAATGTAGTAGAAACACAAGAACCTACTATCAATCAAGAGATAGTTGCAACACAAGAACCAACTAATCTCGAAAACAATCAAGAAGAGGGAAGTGGTAGTGATTCTGAGATAGATTCTCATGAGTATGAATACAAATCAAAATTTGAGGGTAACCCTTCTTGGGGTATTCACCCTGACTTTAGTCATGTTCTAAAATTTCCTAGAGATCCTAAATCAGAAGCTGAATCAAATGACTATGAATGGGGAGCCATTCCAGAACTAGATGAAGATGAGCTTATTAAAGAGAAACATGTTGATATTATTCACCAATATGTACCTCAAACCAATGTAAGTCTAGAGCAAAATGATGAACCTATCGAGTCTGATCCACCTATGGCTGAATTGGACTCCCAAGATGACATTGAGCCTATTCATGAATTGGATATCTTAAGTTGTAGTATCACCTTTGAACTTGAGCGTCAGGTTAGGACCAATGATGATAGATCCATATTCATAAACACTATCTCCCAATATTTCCCTACTTTGACTATCAAATATCCAGACCTTATTGATCAAACCTCCACGAACCTGAGCCATGGTATTTATACCTTCCCGAATGACTATGCCCTTGCTTGCTACCTTAATGTAGTTGAGCCTATGAGTACTTCCATCAGTGAATTGAGTGTCAGTATGACCGAGTCGGACATCAAATATCTTCAGATATGCAAGGATTGGATCCTAATCTTATAATGCATCATTTATCTATTGCTCCAAATGTCAAACCTGTCAAGCAAAAATTAAGAAAGATGCATCCTCACATTGCACTCTTGGTAAAATCTGAATTAGAGAAGCTCCTAAATGATGGATTCATTCGAGTTATTGACTATTCAGAATGGATCTCTAATATTTTACCCATTTCTAAACTAGATGGCTCAATTAGAGTGTGCATAGATTTTAGAGATGTGAATAGAGCATGCCCTAAAGATGATTTTCCACTACCTAACATTGATATGATAGTGGACATGACTGCAGGTTTTGAGATGTATTCCTTAATGGATGGTTTTTCTAGATATAACCAAATAAAAATTGCTCCAGAGGACCAAGAGAAAACTACTTTCACATGTGCATGGGGCACCTTCTATTGGAATGTCATGCCATTTGGGCTTAAAAATGCTAGAGCTACATATCAAAGAGCAATGACATCTATTTTCCATGACATGATGCATCGAACTATGGAAGATTATGTTGATGACACATTGGCAAAATCTATGATCAGGACTGAACATCTAAAGGACTTGAGCATGATCCTAGATAGAATGGAAAAGTTTAGTCTCCGACTAAATCCTAAGAAGTGTGCTTTTGGTGTCACTTCTGGAAAGCTCTTAGGATACATAGTTTCAAAGAAGGGCATTGAAGTTGATCTGGCTAAAGTCAAGGCTATAATAGAGATGCAACCTCCCACAAATATCTGTCAAATGAGGATGTTGCAAGGAAGAGTTCAATCTATTAGAAGATTCATATCACAGCTAGCGGACATATCACAACCTTTTACAAAAAAATTACATAAAAGTGTGACCTTTGCATGGAATGAAGAATGTGAGAAAAACTTTAACCATATCAAGAAGTATCTATCAAATCTGCCTATCTTGATGCCTCCTATTCATGGGAAGCCATTGATCTTATATGTCTCTATAACAGCCACATCACTGGGGGCATTGCTAGCGCAACATGATGAAGAGAAAAAGGAAAGAGCCATTTATTATATAAGCAAAACATTGGTGGCGTATGAAAAGAACTATTCTATGATTGAGAAAGCTTGTCTTTCTATGATCTTTGCATCATAGAAATTGAGACACTATATGTTAGCTCATACCACGCATCTAGTAGCAAAAATGGATCCACTAAAATACCTACTAAGCAAGGCTGCCCTCACAGGTAGACTGGCTAAATGGGTCATGCTTCTAAGCAAATTTGACATTGAATATGTTGAAAGAAAAGCTATAAAAGGTGAATTTATTGCTGATCAACTAGCCGATGCACCCATGTTTGATGACACACCAATGCAAATGGAATTTCCAGACTCCTCTATTATGCACCTATCTTCTAGAGAATGGAAATTGTTCTTTGATGGCTCCTATACACAGAATGGATCTGGAGCAGGCATATTGTTCATAACTCCTCAAGGATACTACATCCCAAAAGTATTCATACTAAAATTCCCCTGCACAAACAATATTGCAGAATATGAAGCCCTCTTGAATGGTATGAAACTAGCAATTGAATGGAGAGTAACAGAGCTACACATTCATGGAGACTCTCAACTTGTTATTCATCAAGTCAATGATGTGTACCAAACTAAAGATGAAAAGCTCATTCCTTACAAGAGAATGGTAGATGATCTTAAGAAATATTTCATATTTATCACATTTGAGCAAATTCCTAGATCGGAGAACAAGGCTGCCGATGCAATGGCAACACTATCTACTTTATTATAGCAACCTGAACATGAGCTACGCTATGAATTCCTAGTGGAAGCACTATCTTATCCTACATATGACTCCCCCGAAACCCACATGATTTTCACTGATGTAGGTCATGATTCATCCCGATATAAAAACCTATTTTCCTATCTCCAAGACCAAATCATTCCTGATACCTTCAACCACCATGAAAAGAGATACCTTATCTGTAATGCCTCTTGATATGTCATCATTGGTAATGATCTATACAAATGAGGTCTAGATGGTACGCTACTTAGATGTTTAGAATGGGAAGAGTCTCAACGTGCATTAGAGGAAGTCCATGATGGTCTTTGTGGGTCACACTCGAATGGTTTAACACTAGCTCAAAAATTTATTAGGGCTGGGTACTATTGGCCTGAAATGGAGAAAGAGGCTATCAAATTTGCTAAGAATTGTCAAAAGTGTCAAGTACATGGCAACCTAATTCATGTTCCAGGGAGGGATCTAATCCCCTTTACAACACAATGGCCTTTCCATCAATGGGCATTTGATCTTATCAGGATGATTCATCCTCATTCTTCTAACGAACATACCCATATAATCACAGCCACAAATTATTTTACAAAATGGGTAGAGGTGGTCCCTTTGACACAAGCAACGGGAAAGCAGATATCTATGTTCATATTGAACTATATCATATGCAGATATGGGATACCTCATTCCATAATCATAGATAATGGTGGGCAATTCAGGAATAAAGACCTAGATGATCTATGTGCCAAGTTCAAAATCACCCAACATTGGTCTTCTATCTGCTATCCACAAGGGAATGGACAAGCAGAGGCTTCTAACAAAAATCTATTAAAGATCTTGCACAGAATAGTAAACAAAACTGGCAGAGACTGGCATCTTATGATTAATCCAGCTCTATGGGCCTACAGAACAAGTATCTGAACACCTCCAGGGGCTACACCTTTCGCTTTAGTTTATGGGTCTGAAGTGTTACTACCTATTGAGGTTGAAATCCCATCACTAAGAATCAGAATGCATGGTCTAGTAACTAATGATGACTACAGAGTGTCTAGGTTGCAAGAACTTGAACTACTAGATGAACGTAGACAGGTAGCATATGATCATCTCAGAATATATCAGAAGGGAATGTCTAGAGGCTACAACAAGAAAGTCAAACACAGAGAATTTCAGGTTGGCGATCTAGTCTTGAGAGAAAATCCTAAAAATCAATCCCATCGAGAACGCAAGGGGAAGTTCAAACCCAATTGGCTGGGTCCCTTTGTAATCACTGCTACTTTTGGCTCTGGTGCCTATCAACTCTCAACGAATGAAGGAGAACAGCTCCAAGAACCAATCAACGTTCTCCATCTGAAAAAATTCTACGCCTAAGGCATTCAGTCTATGGTAAAATGTCATGAAAAAATTATAAAAATCAGAAAAAGTCCTGAAAAAAATGAACATCTTGGTGAAAACCTAGCAATAGGTGCCTTGATGATTCACAAAAAAGTTGAAACATATCAAAAATTCAAAAAAATTGAAAAATGAAAAAAAATACAAAAAAAATGAAAAAGAAAAAAAGTGCCTTGGTGAAAACCTGGAAACAGGCGCCTTGGTAGCAAAAATAGAATCTCTGCCAAGATGGTGAAAACCTAGTAAACAGGTGCAACTTGTTTCAAAATGCTCCATCTATCAGCACAATCTTGGTCTTTCCCAGCTTTTAGTCTTGCTTTAGTTTGTACATATCTCCCGGTTTGTTTTTGCATTTCCAGTTTTCAATAAGTCAGTTTGTCCACCAATCTGCTCAAGTGTCTGTATCCTATCAATGTTCAAACTTGGAGGCAATCAATGTCATATACTATGGTCTCCAGTATATCTTAGACGTGTCATATCCAGTCAGAGTCCTTTGAAGCTTCATGTGAGTCAGTCAGTCAGTCTTGTCTCCAGAAAAGATTTTGCATCTATAACAACACAATCAAACATCAAACTGAAAATAATCTATGCTTTTTTACATGCTTTTATCTCCTTGTATGCTTACTAATTCGCATTGAGATTTTTTCATATTGTGTCCCTTCGAGCTCTTTGATGATGTCCTTTATTGGATTTAGAGAGTGATGATTGGGGGCATAATCTTTTCTTTGTTTTCTGTTTGTATGTGAAAATCTAACAACTTTGGAAATTCTAGATTGAAATGGTGTCTGACTATAAGAGCCTCTATCTCAAATTGGATGGCCATGTGTACCTCAACCATTGATACCTAGATGATTCAAGGAAGTTTGATCTAACTATTATCTTTTTGAGTGAGTTCTTTCTCTTATTGTGAATGTGATCTTACCTAAGGATGTGAACGATAAAGGGTCACTACGGGTAATTCACACTGGATTTAGAATGATCTCTTGACTGTTTGATGTGTATGTTAAATGCAAATTGCTATATCAAAATGGACATGATATTTAGGTCATCATGGAATTTGTGCCTTGGTGCTTATATTTAATTCGACATTTCGAAAACAAAATCAATATTCATATATCCATGGTTGTTGACTAGTGGGTGTTGTATTGATTCTTGCGCATACAAATCAATATTCATATGTCTATGGTTTTTTTTTAGCTAGTGGGCATTGTATTGATTTATCCAGTTACCTAAAAGTTCAATGATGATAACAAATCGACACATGATCAGTGACTAGGTCCTAGGTCTTAGGTTGCATTTCTTTTTGCATGTCTCTTTGCATTTTGCATGTTGCATGATCTCACAATGGCTAAACGAACTTCAATGCTTAAATGATTCTTCATATCAATTCTTCAAATCTAACAAGAGCCGAATCTCACACGAAGGTTCCTCCAATGAAACAACAAGTAGAATCCTTTTTCAGGATCAAAATCAAAATCTGAGATCATTCATATTATTCACTGCTTGCATAATCAACCTTCGATCATTACAGAAATCCATAATTCAACTTAACTGATTATCTTACATCAAACTATCAAAATTTCAACTTGGTCAACCATGGTCAACTCATGGTCAAACCTAGTCAAACTTGGTCTTTTGGACCTCCAAAGGATGTAGGATGCATTCTTCAACGTGTTTAACCACTTTTCAAATCAATTAACATGCTTCTAACCATATCACGCTGACTTTTCTTGTCAGATTTCAATTTTAATCCCGAAGGGGGCATGGTATTGCACATCATTCAAAGTCTGTAATAAAATTTGAAATCATATCTTTATGGAAATCATATCTTCCTTAGTAATCAAGACAACAACCATGCCTAGTTATTGATTCATCAAAAGTCCTCATCACTCGGGGCAAATCTATCATCACTTGGGGCATATCAGATTCATCAAGATCCATATCAATCTAGTATTCTCCTAATCTTGTAAACTATATCAGTTTTTGCAACCATCAGATCATAGTGTTCTTTCCTTGGTTCTTCGGCAACTGAAGGATTCGGATGTGATACCTGCTAGTTCTGCTAAGACAATCGCGTCTAGAACCAGTCACTCACTTCTTTGCAATCCTAAAGTTTGGAATCAGACATTTTGACACTTTTTCACAATCATAGGTTCATTTGCTATTATAGTGAACATTATCTTTGGTTATTCAGGACCTATTATCTTCATATCAAATCAATATCAATCAGCTTCTGTCTCATATCAATTATCAATTTTGAATCAGTTTCATATCTCTATCAAACATAGACTTTCTTTGAACCACTGCGCTTCGCACAGTAATTCAAAGAGGGGCAAAATGTAATACCCCAAAAATGGGCTATAAGTTTATTAACCTCCTACATCATCAAATCGAACGAAATCGACATAGAAGTCCTAATCTAACGCACATCTAAACATCATCGAATCCTAATTGATTATCTTAAATTTTGCATCGGGGAATATTCTTAGCAATATTCCTAATTATCTTAATTATCTTTAATTTAATGATTATTTGGCGATAAATCACATTTATCCTAAGTTTGATTAATTGAATATTTTCATATTTAATTGATTAGATTTAATATCTTGCCACTTAATTGTTTAATTAAATTTAATTCTATCTATTATTAATTGTATTATTTAATTTTTACAATAAATCAAAATTCCTATCTTTAATTGATTAAATTCTTATTTAATTAATTAAAGCATGTTGTCATTATTTAATAATATAATTTTTAATAAAAGTTTGATAAAATAGTTAATTAACCCATAAATTAATTATTTTATTTCAAAAATCAGTTAAGTTGAGCATAAATCACTTTATTTATTTATTAAATCATAATTATCCATGTGCACATAAAAGGACCAGTTAAACTCAAAATTGAAAAATCAATGCAAGTTGTTAGCTTTTTGAAACTCAACATCTTTTTGAGTTTTAAAGTTGATCTAAACTTCTAATTCAAGTTGAACTGTGCTTTTGCATAATTTTTGTGACTTAATTATCTGTTATTTAAAAATAACTCAAAAATCAAGTTGAGTTATTTGAGTGATTTATGACGTTTTCTCATGCACCTCCAAAGCCCTGGATTTCTATAAAAACAATGCTCAGCTCTTCATAATTCATCTCGCAAATTGCAAACTTACTCTACAGGAATCATAGCATATTAGATTTGGAGAATTTGCACAATTGGAGCTTGAAAGATAAATTTGAGGATTCAAAGCTTTGTGAGATCAATTTCAAATTCATAGCTTTCATATTATTGTTAGAATTTTCATTCTCATATCATATCATTTCTAGATTAGCATTGCATATCAATTTTCATATTAGCATAGATTCATATCAGTTTTCATCATATTATTGCATAGAAAATATAAAAAAAAATAGGTTAATTGCATTCAATTCATATTTCATATCAGTTTTGCATTCAAATCCTTCATTTAGGTGTCATCTAGGTCACTGATCTCGATAACAATCTGAGAACATTAATCTCGCACCTACTAGAAGGTAGTAAATCGCTTGATTAGATTAGATTTCAATTTTGTACGATTTTGATTATAGCTAACCTCTAATGTTTTACTGAAGTGTTGTGTCTACAGATCAGGTACAATTTTCACACACACAGCAGTCTCCTCCTTCTGGCATTCCATTAGCTATGAAATCTCCAGTCTTTTATATAGACAAGTAAACCATTTTCTTCTGCTCCATCAGATTTTTCCACTTAATCATCTTCATTGATTTTGCCTCTTGAACATACCTTGAAACTTGTGTCAATAACACGTTTGATTCTCATCCTTTAGATCTTTCATGAATTTTGTTAGCCGTTGATCTTGTAACAAACATTATCTATTACCTCGAAATCATACACTTTCTAGCTCATCAATCTTATTGGCTAAACTAATAATTTAATTCTTTTCTTCTGCTTGGTTATTAAAGAAATGTGTCAGTGAACACAAGCTCAGTTTATACTGTGCTTGGTATACACTACATCCCGTCGGTGTATATAGAAATGCTTCATCAATCGACAACACTGCCTTGTGTCTTTCAACTCTTTTCCTAATCATAGATGAATAAAACATAATCAAGTCAATAACATAAGGTCATAGACTCATCAACAAGTTACTTAACGTATTATTTATCCTCATCTGTCATATCCATCTTCCTCATGTAGATATTTTTATACTTCAACTCTTTTACTCCTTTTCTACAGATGTTTCGGTATAGTAACTTACAAGATAAGTGCTGTCAAACTAGTTGACATCAATGAAAACATAATATTGATTTAATCATATTACATATCTAATCAGTCAGCTCAGTGATCTTAAATCACAGATTCTTCAATCAAGTTCTAAATCAGTTGTAGTTCATCAATCTCTCCCTTTGGCATTGATGACAACTCAAGTAATATGAAATATACCATACACATACCAAACATGTATTCTACAACTCTATGAAAAAATGTTGTACAAGCTCTCCCTAGCTTAATATGTTTAATCACTACGTTACTCAATAGCATTACAAATGCAGCTTTGACATTCTACAGATAAGATCTTTTCAGCTCTCGGATTCCTTCTTCTGTTCTTAGTAACTGATCTTTAGTTACTCTCCCTTTCTTCAATTTTTCTCTCCCTTAGATAGTTCTCATCGGTGCATATTGTTTCATATTATTTATCTCTCCCTTTGACAACAATGCCAAAGAAATAAATAAACATACAACTCTATAGTAGCCAAGTAACTCTCTGTTGTCCAATGCATTCTCTATATCTTTGTATACTGATATGCCAATATGTTCACTACTACATTTGGGGCCAAATTTTGATAGAAGTTTTCGACGGGTAACTTTTTATTATGAATTTGGTATTTTTTTTTGGTAGTAGGCCCCGATGATATTGGTATTCCGATGGGTGTTTAATTGACCATTGGAATTCCGACAGATTTAGAGTATAGATTAAAAAAAAAAAGTGAAACGACCTCATCATTTTAATTTTAATTGGATAGAGGGAGCAAGAGAAAATGAGTGAAAGTTGAGTGTAGGAGAGGTATGTGATTTCTTCATCTTTCAAGCCTTTGGCATCATATTCGAATGCATTTCATTTTATTTGATCATGAATGCTCTCTGAAATGACCACATTCTACTGGTGTTGTGCCGTAGCCAGTGCTTTATCTCTATTATTTGATGTTATTGGTGCTTGTGCTCAAGGATATTGATTCACTGTATTCAAATGTTTGGATTCACGTTTGTTGATATTACTGGCATATATGTTTAATGATGCCATTGTAAATTGCTATCACTAAAATGACCGCATTCTACTAGTGTCATGCCCTAGCCCATGATTTAACTCCATTATTTGATGTTATTGGTACTTGCGCTCAAGGATATCCATTTTTTTGAAATGTTGACTGTGGTTATCAAATGGACAGCCCGCGAGCTTCTAGCTAGGCACCATTTGTATTGATAGCTTAGGGCATCAAATGTATTGTATCATTGATAGTTGATACTTTGTTAAAAGGAAATAGGACAAAGAACGATTTTTATTTAGTTTCTTTATTTTGATCCCTAAGTGGCTTACAACCCTAGAGAAGTATATGCAGATTTACGGATGCAGTTGCAGGATACATAGCAGCTGATAATTCACAATAAATCCATGCATCCAATTTGAATAGCAATTAATACAAAGAACTAGGATCCTCCAATGGCCCAATCATTTGGACCTTGACTGTCTCCTCAACCAGTGACCCTTCAAAACTGAGTTATCATGCAATCAGTGAGTGATCCTTCATTCTCCTGGTGAGCTTCTAGGTAGGTGCCATTTGTATATTTGATAGCTTAGGGCATCAAATGTATATTGTATCATTGATAGTTGAGACTTTGTTAAAAGGAAATAGGACAAAGAATAATTTTGATTTAGTCTCTGTATTTTGATCCCTAAGTGGCTTACAACCCTAGAGAAGTATATGGAGATTTACGGATGCAGTTGTAGGATACATAGCAGCCGATAATTGACATGAAATCCATGCATCCAATTTGAATAGAAATTACTACAAAGAAATAGGGTCCTCCAATGGTGCAATCATCCAGACCTTGACTGTCCCCTCAACCAGTGACCCTTCAAAACTGGGTTATCATGCAATCAGCGAGTGATCCTTCATTCTCCTAGTCTACCCTGCATCCAAACATATTGGAAATACATAATACAATGATAACAAGTCTTTCACAATCCCCCTTCCCTCAAGGAACACTATCAACTATCCCTTCCACATAAAATTTCACTATTTTATGAGTGGATTGTGCAGGAACAGTTAACATTAAATAAGGAGAAAACTCCTCAACACATCTTGGAAACCATTGAATTCAATAATAAATGAAACCTAACACCAACACTATTCCTTCCATAGTTGCAGGATACATAGCAGTCGATAATTCACAAGAAATCCATGCATCAAATTTTTATAAGGATATCCTACTAATCAATAGGAATTTTCTTGAGATGACCAACGATTATGCATTTTGATGGCAGTGTGCTAGTTCAAAAGGATAATATAAATCTGAATCAATTTTTTTGGATTTTTTCAAACTATAAATAGGGTTAAGGGGAAAATATTATGTGGAAAACCCACAAACCAAGCTAGAAAATGATTGTACATCAAATTATTCCTATATTCATTCAAGTATTGCTATGCTTCAGCTACCTGACCTTTGAGCTTCATCTAGAGGAATGTGTAGCTTTAAGATAGAGTTACTTCTTGGGCCTTACAATAGGGTGGAATATGATCAAGATTTGTTTAGGCTGTATCTTTGTTAGTCCCATTGTTAGGTTCTTATAGTTCATGGTTTGAATCTATTATGGTTGTGTAAGGGATTTATAGATTTTTTTTCTAACATAATTGTTGGACATCATGATTGGAACAACTAGTTGTTGGCTATTGTACACATGAATCATATCTGTCAATGGTTCTTTGTGTTCAAGAATTCGTTGATCAATCTTTGAGATTTATTGTCCCAGCTTTAAAAGAGTGATAAAAGATATAGTGAGTGCTATCTTTTCCAAGTGTTTTGTGGGTGCCATTATCTTCTAGGAGTAATTGCTAGAACCAAATTATGTTCTTTGCCTCTAGTAAATATTGCAGACAAAACCATCTTCTTGGTGAAGGGTTTCTTCCATCCCCATGAGGCACTATTGCATGGTTTCCATTCCCTTGTACAAATGAAGATAATACTCCAAAGAGGAAATGCTTCAATGTGGAACAATTGAAGGACAATATTTTACTTTTATATGCACATCTGCAATGTTTTTGATATATTACTGAGATAACAAAACCATATAAAGAATAGCATATAGAAGAAAGTAAAGAATAATGATCATAATTTGAGATATTGTGGAAAATTAAAGGAAAGAATTTTTGGTGGGGTTATCATGCAATCAGTGAGTGATCCTTCATTCCCCTCTTTCAGTGACCCTTCAAAACTAGGTTTTTATTTAGTTTCTCTATTTTGATCCCTAAGTGGCTTACAACCCTAGAGAAGTATATGCAGATTTACGGATGCAGTTGCAGGATACCTAGCAGCCGATAATTCACAATAAATCCATACATCCAATTTGAATAGAAATTAATACAAAGAACTAGGGTCCTCCAATGGCCCAATCATCTAGACCTTGACTGTCCCCTCAACCAGTGACCCTTCAAAATTGGGTTATCATGCAATCAGTGAGTGATCCTTCATTCTCCTGGTGAGCTTCTAGGTAGGTGCCATTTGTATATTTGATAGCTTAGGGCATTAAATGTATATTTTATCATTGATAGTTGAGACTTTGTTAAAAGGAAATAGGACAAAGAATGATTTTGATTTAGTTTCTCTATTTTGATCTCTAAGTGGCTTACAACCGTAGAGAAGTATATGCAGATTTATAGATGCAGTTGCAGGATACATAGTAGCTGATAATTCACAAGAAATCCATGCATCTAATTTGAATAGCAATTAATACAAAGAAATAGGGTCCTCCAATGGCCCAATCATCGGGACCTTGACTGTCCCCTCAACCAGTGACCCTTCAAAATCGGGTTATCATGCAATCGGCGAGTGATCCTTCATTCTCCCGGTCTGCCCTGCATCCAAACATATTGGAAATACATAATAAAATGATAACAAATCTTTCAAAATCCCCCTTCCCTCAAGGAACACTATCAACCATCCCTTCCACATAGCATTTCACTGTTGTATGAGTGGATTGTGTAAGAACAGTTAACATTAAACAAGGAGCAAACTCCTCAACACATCTTGGAAACCATTGAATTCAATAATAAATGAAACCTAACACCAACACTATTCCTTCCATTCACTTCTACCAAGAATAAAGCATTTAATCCATTCAAAATTACATATAATCATTAGACAGTTACATTTCCTGACTGTGTAGAGGAACAGTCACGACCAAAATGATCAAAACTACTTTCACCCTTGCACAAGCTATTCCTCACTCTTAATGAGTTATAAACATGCCATTGTTTCAGTTTTGCTTGCAAGTTATGATAATTTTTGTAAACATGTCATTGGTTCAGTTTAGTGTATTCATTTTTGTTAGACAAATCTTCATTGTCTTCCAATTGTCTTCTTTATATAGTAGCATGTATTAATTGGTTGACAAATAAAGAAGCATTTAGACAATCAGAAGATTTAGCTGGTTAAGAGTGAGGCCTTCTTTAGAATCTCATATAAATTTGGCCGATTAAGATGAGAAGAAAAACATAATTCATTAGTTAAATTTTTCAATTTCATGTATTTTTTCTCCTATTTATTAGGTGCATGAGTTGAAGGTTGAATGTAAGAGTCTTATAATGTTGTGTTACCTTAAATCTCGAGTTTTTGATACTCCTATGATGATCTTTCTCAACAAGTATTTTATTCTATTATTGTTTTTTGAATAACATATTGGGCAAATACAAAATTGTGTATTTCTATAGGATAGTTAACACAAAATTGAAGCATCAAACAAGACTTGATCAAGCTGTAGGTGGAATGTGCACTCAAATAGTAAGTAATGTAGAATAACAAAATAAGTAATCTATCGTGTCTACATTTTGTTATTTTCTGAGATTACATCCATGTTCTATATTCACAGAATGGTTCAAAATTGAAATTTACAATTCGATAAAAGTACTGACAGGTGTTGTTCCTTGCACCCTCAATCAACAACTTGCCTTCATTTTATTTTAATTTACAAACTACTATATTATTTGAATATCTTTCTTTCTTGCCACAATAGGAAAGAGTTTGAGGTGGAAGACTACAATAATAGAAGTGTTTCAATTTGGTATACTATACTACAACATCATTTCATAACTAAGTTTTTAATTTCTATATATAATTAGGTTATAGATAATCTAAGTGAAGAAGCATCATGTCAGACAATCCAAGTGAAGAAGGTAATGGGGATGCAATCAATAAATTGTGGTCAAACTTGAAAAGAAAAGGCGATGGAAAATGTTATTGTCCCTGCAATAATTGTAAGGGCTTAAACATTAGAAGATTGCTAATCAAAATAGCTAAGAGACATTGTAGGGATAATGGTCACATTGAAGGAGGCTTTGATTATCATGAATTGGTAAGTTTTTCATTATATTTATTTAACAATTAATATATATATGAAATACACCTGATGATGAGATCATTATCATGGTTTATTTGTGTTCATTTTAATATAGGTCGACCTCCCTAGGGGAGTGCGTGATATGGACCATGGAGGTGCAAATATTGAGAATATGGCTTTGGAAGTGGAGGATCATGGAGGTGCAAATATTGAAGCTGAAGATTATGATCCCATGGAAGATGACAATGATGTGCCAGATGATGGTACTAATACATTGATCCATGACACATTTGGTATTGGCACAACTGATGATGATGATTAGGATGATGTTGATGTCATCCATGATATACCTCTACTTGAGAACGCAGCCACACCCTTTTATGAAGGCTCCCAAATAACTCTTCTCTCTGCTATATTGTTGTTGTTGAACTTGAAGGTTATGAATAGTTTATCCAACACAACAATGTCACGTATGCTATGGTATGTCATATATGTCATTATAGTAATTAAATGGTGAAACATGTACCATAAATATTGTTAATATTAACAACATATATTTTTTTCTACAGATTGATAGGTGAGTTCTTGTTACCACCATCGAATATTCTCCCTTGCTCATACTGAGAATTATGTGCCACTATGAAAGATATTGGAATAGAGTATCAAGCAATAGATGCTTGTCCCAATGATCATATTATTTATCATAAAGAACATGAATTTGCAACAGAATGCCCTGAATGTCATATGAGTAGATATCAAGTAGATCAAATAATAAAAAAGGTGCCTCACAAGGTTCTTCGTTACATCCCTATTATACCACGTTTGCAAAGATTATTTAGGTGTAATAGCTTGACACAATTTATGGATTACCATGCACGCAATAGGAGTTAAGATGACATTATTCGAATGCCTGCGAATGGTTCTATATTTAAGGACATAGAAGAAAAGTGGCCACACTTTATCGAAGAACCTCGAAATCTCAAACTTTCAGTGGTAGCCGACGGTGTCAATCCATTTGGAGAGCTAAGATCTGTTTGCACTGTTTGGCCTATTTTTGTGATCAATAATAACATTCCTCCATGGATGTCAATAAAGAGGGAGCACATTATGTTGGCAATGATTGTTCTAGGTATTTGATCATTTAATAGTTATCTGCATGTAATTATAAATCTTGTAGTAAAATGGTCACAATAATTATGTAATGTTGTTCATTCAACTAGGTAAATACCAAGTTAAAGATATGAATGTTTATATTGAGCCTCTTATCGATGAGTTGGTGGAGTTATGGAAAGGTGTCACTATGTATGACATCTCTAGACTAATAGGAGATAGACAATTTCAATTCCATGCAATGCTTGTATGGACAATACATGATGCCCCAGGGTTAACACATTTTTTTGGTATGTTATGGTGAATTCAAGCTGCACATGATAATTTTAAAAATAAAAATTAACATATTTAATCCAATTGTATCATTACCTTGTAGGTCTTCAAACAAAGGAAAAATTTGCATGTCCAGTTTGTGGTCCAAAGATGAAATTTTATTATTCAAAAAGTTTAGGAAAGCAGGTGTTTGATGAGTATAGGTACTTTCTCCACAAAAATCATAACTATCAAATTACCGAAAAACATCTTTTCAATGGGAAAGAAGAGACTACATCTAAGCCACAGAGAATGACACCTCACTTATGGAAGTTGGAATATAATAGAATTAATCATCAAGGTACTACCATTCTACCTAATAGTTTATGTTTGAAATTTGTATATTTTTATTGTGTTTTGTTTGCTGATTATGTGATTGATGATCGTGAATGTTGTCAAGGCAACACTACTGAGCACCTTCCAAAGGGACTAAAGAGTTATCCCAGATAATTTAGTAGGTTTCCCTACTACGAGTAGCTACTTGATATGCATTTGTTTGATACAATGCATATTGAAAAGAATGTAATAGAGACATTGTGGAAGATATTGGATGGAAGGCGTGACAAAGAAAAAAATGTCAAAATTTGTAGTGACATTCATGAATCCAATCATGCAATGAAAAATTTCATTGAATCAAATAGAAATGGAGAATGGATTAATACAAGTGCCCTTTCTTGGTTATTAACAAAACAACAAGGTGATGCCATAAAAGAAGTCATACAAAAAATTTGATTTCCCACAAAATTTGCTGCAAACATAAGCAATACCATATCAAAGAAAGGTGAATTTGGGCCAGGGTTGAAAATGCATGATTGACATACTTTCATCAAGGTAAGTCATGTTCTTTTGTATTTACAATATATTTGTAAACTGCATGTACTTCTCATTGTATTATATGAGAAAAGAATGACATGATTATTTTTATAATTATTGCAGAACGTGCTACCCCTATCTCTCCCAGAGAACTTCGACAATAACATCAAACAAGTGATATATGATCTTGGAAAATACATGAGGTAAGCAATGATATCTATTTAATTTGTTGTATATATATATATTGTAAAGTCTCATGTTTATATATATTTTTGTGTCTTGAATGTCTTGTAGGTGGTTGTCATCTAAAGAAATCCATAGAGTAGATATAAAATATTGGAAGAGAAGAATTCCTCTTCTAATGTGTGAAATGAAAAATTGTCTACCTTCAACCTTTTTCAATACACAAGAACACTACCTCATACATCAAGTTGAGGAGATTGAAATGTGTGGACCCGTACACACTCAGTCAATGTAAATGGTTGAGAGGCAATTGAAATTTTTGAAGGCTTTGGTTTGGCAAAGAGCACATCCTGAGAGTTTTATGGTGGAGGGATATATGGTATACCAGAGTATGGTGTATGTTATTGAATATCTTCCTAAGCTTGCAACAAAGATCTATATATATCGCATTTGGGATCTCGACACCATTAGAACATTTGAAGGGGAGTACTTGGTGGGGGAAGGTAGAATGAGGAAAGTGAGAGGTAATAAATTATAAGATGTTATTGTAGCTATTAATTAATTCTTAATCTTCAAAATTAATCAGTTGTAAGTCATCTATTTATTTTTTGTACAACTGCTCAAGAGTGGGATGCAATACATTTGTATATTGCAAACAATCAAGATTGGATGATGAAATGGATTGAAGGATGTCATCATTTAGGTTGCACATTAACATGGGAAGCTGTGTCTTCATTGGTTAATGAAGCTCATTGTAATGGAGATCCAAATGTTACCCAAAGGGAAATAGATTTAGCACATGGTTTAAAAGATTTCCAGGTAGATATAAATTTGCTAATCACTCATACATTTATGAACTCTTGATGCATTAATTTATACATGTTTTACATATTTTTGTAGGTAAAACACCACAGGGCTATATTTTGCAATGGTCATAAATATCGCATCAAAAAGTTGGATGACACAAAGAAAACTTGTGATTCTGGGATAAGTGCAATCTTTCAGGTGACTAATATTTCATCTAGAAATGACTTACATCCTTGAGAGTTTGAAAATTGATACTATGACATTTTGGATGATATACTTGAGTGTGACTTTAATTCCTTCAGATTAGTTCTCTTCATCGTTAGATGGTATAGGCTATGACTTAATCAAAATAATCCTGATAGAACTATTATTGAACATGACAATGGATTTCCAATGATTAATATAAGGTGGTTTGAGCCAGTTGGGGATGAACCCTATGTTCTTCCAAGCCAATGTGAGCAGGTATTTTACTTAGAGGTTTCGCATAAATTGGGTTGGTCTTTTATTGTTAGACATGATCCAAGAGGAAGGCTGATGAGGTATAATGCAATGGAAGAAGATTGTGAACAACTAGAAGATGATGTAGATGATGATCATGAACAACAGTTAGTCGATGATGTTCCTAATGCAACTTTTCTTGAAGAAGAAGAAGAAGATGATGATGATGATGCTACTGATGATGCTACTAATGATGCTACTGATGATGATGATGATGATGTTGTTGATGATGATGTTGCTAATGATGATGATGATGATGATGATGATACTGATGCTGATGCTAATGCTGATGATGATGATGACGATGAAGACAAAGACAATGATGGTGGTGGTGATGATGTCGACATCAACGATGATCATGGTGATTAGTTGGATGAAGAAGAAGATGAATGACATGAATGAAATGTATAGTTACATGATCACTGCTTAATCTATTTAATATTGATTTCTTGATAGAAATGTGCAGTTATGCAATCAATGCTTAATCTAATTAATTTGTGATGTACTTACTATGGGATGCTTATGGTTTTTAATGTACTTACTATGTGGTTTTGAGTATATGTATCATGAGTTTTTTAGATAACATTAGATAATTGAATTACATATGTAGGTATCGAGACTCCTTTCATGAGCATCCCACACAGTCTCATGGATCAACAAACTGACCTCGATGTTGATGATGTGACTAGATCAGGTAAAGAGCTATACGATTATGGCCTATAAAGTGCTGAAATACTTTAAAATGTTTAAAATATTTTTAATTATAATAAAATGTTTTTAATTTAACCCTTTTATATGTTATTGCAGATGAGCCCCCTTTGCATCAACAGAGAACTAGGTGTGCATTGAGATCGAATGAGAGGGTAGATGATCATGATGATGATATCGATACTCATCTTACAATTATATCTTAAAAACTAGAAATCAAAAGAAAAAAAAGAAATGATTGTCATGTATGCACCTTAATTGATAATGACTAATTTTTATATGCCAATGAATTTAATTATGTGGTAGTGAATGTTCATAAATTTTATAATGTGTTAATGAATGTTATCATGTGATAATTAATGAATGTCACATTTTATTAATGTGTGAATGAATGTTATTGTGTGATAATTAATGAATGTTACATTTTATTAATGGATGAAATAATGAATGAATGTTAGATGTTAACGGGAAATTTAGAGTGATGTTAGGGGGGGTGGGGCCAAATGAGCTTCCACCTTCACGTGGTTGGCCCTATTTAGTACATAATATAAAACTATTCTTGAAACAAAGTGAAGCTCAATAAGTTTGTTCCTTATATAGGGTCTCAAGTGTAGCTTTTATTTCACTCTCAACATTGCAAGGCTTCAAGTGGTGTTCTGATATTGGTTTCTCCATCTCCCACTGACATCTTGTCTTTCTCCTAAGAACTCTCACCGATCTATGATACATGGATGAGTAGAAGATGTCCCTTACAGGCTACACATATATAATATGGTAGATCTAGGGAACAAATATACTACAACATAGAATGAGTCAACTTGAATCTATAGTTTCTTCATTCACAATGAAAATTCAAATTACAAGCCATATTTTTGATTTAATATTCATATTTATCTTCATCATGATCATAGCCATCATGGTCAGCATTTGGTTCAACTTCATTTGAACCACACTTCATGTTGGATTATAACATATTGACACTTACACCATGAAGAAGAAAAATGATTAAATAGAAAGAGAGGACCAACTGAACCATCTTGTGGCCAATCTATATCACATTGAGAAACAATGTCAAGACTCAAAAATCAAAACAATCAAAAGTTTCTTCAAGACCCTGAATGATCAACAACATTCCATTAGAAAACAAAACACTAATCTATATTATCATTAAGCCATAAAATATGTTTTTAAAGTTTAGAAGCATATCACAAGAACTTTCAAGAAACATAGTACTATCCAAGGACCAAAATGAATACCCTCCAAATGATTATGATTATGTTGATGTTGATGTCTATAATTTATGTCTAATGATTATGATGATGTTGATGTTGATGTCTATAATTTATTTCACTTACTAATGCTTGCCTAGATTGAATTTTGAATTGCCAGGCTGGAGAACACTTTCAAAGTTTAGGGTCTGTTCTACATGATACTCTTAGTTATAGCTCAAATGCAACTCAACATATTTTTGATGCTGAGCAACCCACTACAGAAACTCATTCGCAGGTGAAATTTAATGCTGTGAATCTTGGCATTGTTAATGTTATTACTTTTCCTCACGTTTCATATTTGTGAAAATGTTTCTTGGCACTATCTTATTGTTATTAAAATGTTCTTTGTTGTGGGGCAGGATGTCAATCTTCATTGTGGGGGACAGTGAAGATTTTTCTGACAAATAGCAGGTCTTCTTTAGTATCTTATAATAACATGCTAAACTAATAAAGGTGTTATGGGCATTTAATCTACAATTACTAATAGACTAAGCATATTATTACTATGCTTAATGTTCCATTTAAATGCATTTAACACAAAATTTTTTTTTACAAAACTGAACCAATGTCATGTTTACAACAAAGATGTGTTGAGGAGTTTGCTCCTTGTTTAATGTTAACTGTTCCTGCACAATCCACTCATACAAAAATGAAATGCTATGTGGAAGGGATGGTTGATAGTGTTACTTGAGGGAAGGGGGATTTTGAAAGACTTGTTATCATTGTATTGTGTATTTCTAATATGTTTGGATGCAGGGCAGACTGGGAGAATGAAGGATCACTCACCGATTGCATGATAACCCTATTTTGAAGGGTCACTGGAAGAGGGGAATGAAGGATCACTCACTGATTGCATGATAACCCCACCAAGCATTCTTTCCTTTAATTTTCCACAACATCTCAAAGTATGATCATTATTCTTTACTTTCTTCAATATGCTATTCTTTCTATGGTTTTGTTATCTCAGAAATATATCAAAAACATTGTAGATGTGCATATAAAAGTAAAATATTGTCCTTCAATTGTTCCACATTGAAGCATTTCCTCTTTGGAGTATTCTCTTCATTTGTACAATATCTATAAAAAATGGTTCCCATATTTCTTCAAGATCTATTTTAATCTTTATATTGCAATTTTGATTAGATTTGACCTATAGTTGATTTCATTAGTATTTTATAACATATACTCCTAATGTGAAATGTGGAGAGAAAGAAAGAGAGACACTAGGTATGAATTACACAATATACCCATCATCACTTAGCACTTAAATAAATTATAGATAGGGAACAACCCCCTAACCTCTGGATGTTTCTTTCATGTTGGCCTCTTATTATATGCAAAGGTAGGCCTGTCTTAATTAGGCTAACAACCATAGTGTAGGGGCCATAATATTTTCCCTTTAACCACATTTATAGTTTGAGAAAATCAGAAAAAATTGTTTCAGATTTATATTATCCTTTTGAACTAGCACACTGCCATCAAAATGCATAATCATTGGTCATCTCAAGAAAATTCTTATTGATTAGTAGGATATCCTTATAAAAATTTGATGCATAGATTTCTTGTGAATTATCGACTGCTATGTATCCTGCAACTATGTAAGGAATAGTGTTGGTGTTAGGTTTCATTTATTATTGAATTCAATGGTTTCCAAGATGTGTTGAGGAGTTTGCTCCTTGTTTAGTGTTAACTGTTCCTACACAATCCACTCATAAAACCATGAAATGCTATGTGGAAGGGATGGTTGATAGTGTTCCTTGAGGGAAGGGGGATTGTGAAAGACCTGTTATCATTGTATTGTGTATTTCCAATATGTTTGGTTGCAGGGCAGACTGAGAGAATGAAGGATCACTCATTGATTGCATGATAACCCAGTTTTGAAGGGTCACTAGTTGAGGGGATAGTCAAGGTCCCCATGATTGGGCCATTGGAGGATCTGATTTCTTTGTAGTAATTGCTATTCAAATTGGATGCATGGATTTCTTATGAATTATCTGCTGCTATGTATCCTGCAACTGCATCCGTAAATCTGCATATACTTCTCTACGGTTGTAAGCCACTTAGAGATCAAAATAGAGAAACTAAATCAAAATTGTTCTTTGTCCTATTTCCTTTTAACAAAGTCTCAACTAGATCTATTAGATTTCCACAATCCATATTAATGCTAGTATCAATTTTTGGGTTTGTGTATAATTTTTTCCATCAACATTTCAGATCATATTACATGATCCATCATATCATGTTCTTTTCTCTCTAGCATCCTGATGATGGATCATGTAGTATGATCTGAAATGTTGATGGAAAAAATTATACACAATCAAACCCAGAAACTGATACTAGCAAAGTCTCAACTATCAATGATACAATATACATTTGATGCCCTAAGCTATCAAATATAGAAATGGAACCTACCTAGAAGCTCACTAGGAGAATGAAGGATCACTCACTAATTGCATGATAACCCAGTTTTGAAGGGTCACTGGTTGAGGGGACAGTTAAGGTCTAAATGATTGGGCCATTGGAGGACCCTAGTTCTTTGTATTAATTGCTATTCAAATTAGATGTATGGATTTATTGTGAATTATCGGTTGCTATGTATCCTGCAACTACATCCGTAAATCTGCATATACTTCTCTAGGGTTGTAAGCCACTTAGGGATCAAAATAGAGAAACTAAATTAAATTCATTCTTTGTCCTATTTCCTTTTAACAAAGTATCAAATATCAATGATACAATAGATTTGATGCCCTAAGCTATCAATACAAATGGCATCTAGCTATAAGCTCATGGGTTGTCCATTTGATAACCACAATCAACATTTCAAAAAAATGGATATCCTTGAGCACAAGCACCAATAACATCAAATAATGGAGTTAAAGCACGGGCTAGGGCATGACCATTGAATTCAATAATAAATGAAACCTAACACCAACACTATTCCTTCCATTCACTTCTACCAAGAATAAAGCATTTAATCCATTCAACATTACATATAATCATTAGACAGTTACATTTCCTGACTGTGTAGAGGAACAGTCATGACCAAAATGATCAAAACTAATTTCACCCTTGCACAAGCTATTCCAAACTTCAAATAAAATTAGCAATATGCTATATCAAATCATTCATATTCATAGTAACCATTCAAAAGATCATTTTGTCAATGAACCCTCTGACTGTACCCCTACGATAGAGAAAGGAAACCTCAAAATAGAGAAATGAAACTTAGTAAAACTAGTCTATGCCGATGTTTGTGAGGGTACAGTCATGATAAGTGCCTCTCAAACCTCTCCAAACATGTAAGATTATCTTTAAATACTTTATTGATCTCTTCTAAACATTAACGAAATCAAACCTACATTTGAATCCACACACAATAACCCCAAAATGAAGGGTTTTGTATCCTTTAATGAATCTCAGTCACTAGTAGCACATGGACAGTCAAACCAGTAGTCTCCAAAGCATTCAATAAGTGACTAGATTGTATTTAATACACACTTCCTTCCATTCACTTCTACCAAGAATAAAATATTTAATCCATTCAACATTACATATAATCATTAGACAATTACATTTCCTGATTGTGTACTAGAGGAATAGTTAGGAAATGTAACTGTCTAAATTATCTAAACATTTGAAAATAGTGAGTCTATATCCTTGAGCACAAGCACCAATAATATCAAATAATGGAGATAAAGCACAGGCTAGGGCACGACACCAATAGAATGCGGTCATTTCAGAGAGCATTCGTGATCAAATAAAATGCAATGCATTTGAAATTTGCAGTCGAATGTGATGCCAGATGCTTGAAAGATGAAGAAATCACATACCTTCTCTCGTGCTCAGCTTTTTCTCCTCTATCCAATCGAAATAAAAATGATGAGGCTGTTTCACTTTTTTTTTCATAGCCAAATCTTCCTTGTACCACATGAAGAACATGCCATTGGTTCAGTTTTGTAATTTGTTTTTTGTGTAATTAGTAATTGGCAGATTAAATGCATATAACACCTTTATCAGTTTAATTAGCATGTTATTATCATATCAGATAAAGTATGTTTAATAATTGTTGGGACTGGTCCTTTTGCATGTATTAAACATAATAAAATTTTCAGCATATTATTATCAATCTATTTCTTTATTCTAAACATGCCATAGGTTCAGTTTTGTAGATTTGTTTAATCTGTTAAATGCATTTTTCATGAGGAGGGGTCTTGTTCTTAGGAGATTGATGAAGATTGTGCACCTCAAAAACCAATTCATAAGGTACCAATCATGTTTCCTATTCACTTATATTTTTGGATTGGTAAATCTCCTTATAAGTTTCATGTCCTTTCTTTTGATTACTATGGATGAGATATATATCTTACATTTAACATTCAACCTCTTTACATTTTAGAACATGTAGTGTGTTTTTTGAGGATTTTACCAAATCAACTTTTAACATAAACCAAAAACACCAAACTGATATCTTTTCCTTTCAACTTGACAAAATATTTGTATTTGACCAATAACTGCAAGCAACTGAATGATAAATCCACATACATGTATCTTTGTAAAATACCTGGAACATCAAAAAGATGGCTAAGTGGCTGCCGCCATGATTTTTATCTACTGAATATGGGAAAAAAAAACACCAAAAAAAATCGAATAGAAAACATGATTGGTCATTTTAGAGAGCATTCATGATCAAATAAAATGCAATGCCTTCTCTCGCGCTCGATCAACTTTCACCCGCTCATTTTCTCCCACTCCTTTTCTCTACAAATGAAATAAAAATGATTTGGCCGTTTCAAAATAGTGAATTGATATCCTTGAGCACAAGCACCAATAACATCAACTATTTTGATATGTGGGTACCCCAATGTTGGCAAGAGTTCTTTTATTAATAAGATTACTCTGCAAGCTTGAAGAAGCAATATATTTTGGAAAATGAAGAGTAGAAAGATGATGATATTCCTGAGATCATGGATGGACACAATGTTGCAGATAGAATGGGAAGACATCTTTCTAGACTGGCCCTGGATCCTTAAAAAATTGGGGTAGGATCTAGACCCAGGTTGAAAAGATGTCTTCCTTTCTGTTGTGGAATTATCCCTTCTTTGGTCTGCACTCATTCCTCTTCTAAAAAATGGTTATCTAAAAACTTTGGATATTGTTTCTCATCCATGCACAAAATGTGCTAGTGATCGTATAAAATTACTTTAGGCCTCCAATATTGATGAGATGTACAAGTGTAAAATGTTTTTGCGAGACTGGGATCAATTTGTGCAGTGTACATAAATGTAAGGTGGTGATTATTCTTGATGATCGACAGGTAGCTAGGACAGTAGCTAGGACTAAAGATAAAATAACTCAAGAAACCATCATAAGTTCTCTCTTTCTTCGGTCTATATTATTGACAAAATGTTTTACCTTTCATTAGTATGACCATGCTTCTTTATCGCCGTCCTCATAGTCTACAAGTGCGCGAAGTAGATAAATTCGTGCAACGTCAACATAAATAATATACGTTGTCATGAAAATATTCTATTAAATTCTTTCAAATCCCCAGATTTGATGAGCTAATGAAAGGTAAAACATTCTATCAATAATATAGACCGAAGAAAGAGAGAACCTATGATGGTCTCTTGAGCTATTTTATCTTTAATGTGCATATCCGTCAGTTTTTTGACACTTAATCATTCATTCCGATAGAAGTTCTATGCATTCGACAGATAAAATGTCGGAGAAAACTAATTTATGACAATAGTTCCGACAGTAATGCTATACATTTGACAGGGAATCTATCAGAGAAATAATGAAGGACTGTCACTCTTCCAACATTTCAAGTGTCACAAATAGAAATTTTTTGACAGAACGTTTGACATTAATGCCATATCACCGATGGGTATATCTATCAGAATTAAGTGGAAACTGTCGCTATTCTTATAGTTATAATGTCGAAAAAGATATCTTTTTGACAGTTAATAGGTCATTGTGTTGGAATTTCGATGGATAAACTATAGAAAATGCCATAATGAAGCTGTTGCTGAAATACAAGTTTCTGACATGATATGGTGTCGGTAAATTGATAGATACGTCTTCTATCACAATTTCCTATGCAAAAATGATGACAGACCCATCTATCAAAATACCGACAAATTAGCGTTGCAAATCTGACAAATGGCTGTCAAAATTTGACCCCAAATGTAGTAGTGGTTCCAGTTCTCCAACTTTTCACAACCTTAGACATGATCCAAAGTGTGAACTATGCTGCATTAACATGAATGATCTTCTAATAAGATTAGGCTGATGCAACATCCAGATCACATTAGTGACGGTAGACAGGGGATGGACCCCAAGTCTAATCCTTAAGTACTCAAATGTTTCCTTCGGTAGAGCCTTTGTAAATATGTATGCAAGTTGTTCTTTTGATGTAACAAACTCTAGCTTAACTTTCTTATCCTGTACTTGTTCTCTCAAGTAGTGATACTTAATTGATATATGCTTTGTTTTAGAGTGCATCACTAGATTCTTTGAAATGTTTATTGCACTGGTGTTATCACAGTATATAATCACTGGCTTAGTGATTATCTCATTCATACCTTATATAACTTACTTAATATATGAAATGTTTGAATAGTTTGTAGCAGCAGCAACATACTCTGCTTTGGCTATAGACTAAGAAATGAAAACCTGCTTCTTACTTGTCCATGTAACAAGTCTTTCACCAAAGAAAAACACTCCTCCGGTGGTACTTTTTCTATCATCCACATTTCTAGCCCAATCAGCACTGGTATAGACTCTGAGTTCAAACTTCCCTTCCTTAGGATATCATAATCCATAATCTTCTATTTTATTCAAGTATCTTAAGATTCTCTTTGTAGCAATCATGTGTGACTCTCTAGGGTTTGCAGAAAATCTTACAACAATTCCCACAACATGTGCTATGTCTAGTCTCGTTCACTTCTGTAGTTTCATCTTCCTTAGTTAGTTTACATCTAGTATCCATCGGTGTTCCCATAGGTTTAGCATCTTCCATGCCAAATGTCTTCAATACTTCCTTGATATATTTGGACTATGTGATGAATATACCATCACTCTGCTGAATCACTTGTAGTCCAAGAAAGAACTTAATCTCTCTGAACATAGACATCTCAAATTCACTTCTCATTTCATCAGCAAATGACTTACAGATTTGATCTTGACCTCCAAATATAATGTCATCCACAAATATTTCAGCAATAAGAATAGTATCATTAGTATCTCCTTTCATTTACAAATTGCTGTTCTCACTTGTTCTTACAAATCCTATACTTAACAAATAAGTATACAGCCTCTCATACTAGGCTCTTGGTGCTTGCTTCAAACCATATAAAGCGTTATGTAATCTACATGCCATATATTTCTTTTCTGGATCAACGAACCCTTCAGGTTGTTCTATGTAGACTTCTTCTTCAAGTATTCCATTCAAAAATGCTGACTTGACATCCATTTGATAAAATTTGAATTTCTTGTGTGTAGCATATGCAAGTAGCATTCTGACTCCTTCCAATCTAGCAATAGGTGTGAATGTTTCACCATAATCTATTCCTTCCTCCTGTGGACATCCTTTGCATACCAATCTAGCTTTATTTCTTGTTACTTCTCCATTCTCATTCTACTTGTTCCTGAATATCCACTTAGTACCGATAACATTCTTATCTTTAGGTCGAGGTACTAAGGTCCATGTTTTGTTCTTCTCTATCTATTCTATTTCCTCTTTCATTCCATTAACCCATTCATCATTTTCTAATGCAACTTTTACATTCTTCGGTTCATAATCACAAACTAGACATGTACCTTGTCTTGCTTTACTCCTTGTTTGCATGCTAGCTTGTCTGTCTCCAATGATTTGTGTTTCAGGATGGTGTCTTTTGAGAAAACTCACCAGTATCCTATTTCTTCTTTCTTATTCATCCTATGCAGGTTCATTTTCTTGCTTGGTAGGTCCATCCTGCTCATCAGTTTCTCTTTCCTGTTCTTCTGTGTTGTTTTCCTGTTGACCGGTTATCACAGGCTATGACTTCGGTAGATACTCTGGGTGTTCAATGTAATTGAATCTACCATAGTCTTCCAGTTCCTTTGTACTTTCCTCTACATTCTTTTCATCAAACTCATCAACTTAGACATTAGTGCTTTCAATCATTTTATTAGTAGTTTTATTCAGGCACTTATATGCTTTTCTTTTACTGGAATATCCTAGAAATATCCCTTCATCACCTTTTGAGTCAAACTTCCCATTTCTCTCATCTTTTAGAATAAAACATTTGCTTCCAAAAATCTTGAAATAACTTACAATAGGTTTATGTCCAAACCACAACTCATAGGGTGTCTTGTTAGTGTCCTTCTTCAGTTGCACTTAGTTGAAAACATAAATAGCTGTACTGACAGCTTTCCTCCAGTATGTCTAAGCAACATTATTTTGCAGCATCAGTGTTCTTGCACAATCAACTATTGACCTATTCCTTCTTTCAGCAATCCCATTCTATTGAGGTGTTCTCAGTGTAGAGACCTATCTTTTAATACCATGCTCATTACATAAATTAGTAAATTCATTAGAGATAAATTCACCTCCTCTATCAGATCTTAGGCATTTCATTTATTTTCCAATCTCTTTTTCTACCTTAGCTTTATACCACTTGAACATCTTAAATGCTTCAAATTTTTCTTTCAAGAACATAACAGTTATCAATCTAGTATAGTCATCAACATAAAGAATAAAGTATCTATCACCATAATAACTTTGAGTTCTCATAGGACCACGCAGGTTGGTATGAACCAACTCAAGTATCTTCTTTTTTGAATAATCCTTACTTTTGAAACTAGATTTAGTCATCTTACCTTTCTGACATTCATGACACATAACATGATCTGGTTTTGACAAGTTAGGCAGACCTCTAACTCTTTTCATTTTACTAATCTTAATCATGTTATCAAAATTCACATGGCATAACCTTTTATGCCACAACCAGGTATCTTCATTTTTCATCATCAAGCAAGAAGATTGATCAGTATCAAGATAAAATAGATTACCTCTTGATTATGCACTAGTTCCAACTAATCTTCCACCATCATAAGAGATTTTCACTTTCTTGCTCTCAAAATCAACTCGGTGACCTGAATTGTTCAACTGTGCCACACTTAACAAGTTATAGTTCATTCCATCTACCTAATAATCATTTTCACATTTTATCCTATCATTTATCATCAGGGATCCTTTACCTTTTACCATACAGGGTGTGTCATTACCCATCTTAACAGATCCTCCATTGTATTCTTTAAGTTGATCAAATTTCTCTTCATCACCAGTCATGTGATGTGTACAACCAGTGTCTATGATCCATGTATTATTTTTGTTAACTTTAGAGATCAGTGCTATTTCTACATATTTTTCTTCTTCCTCTGAGTCATCTTTCATAGCAACAAATACAACTTCTACATCATCATTAGAATCATATTCAGATTCATTATCTTTGGCTATGTAACATACCTTTTTGCCTTTATCATTATTATCTCAGTTATCTCTGTTGTAGTGTTGGTAGCCTTTGTTTACTCTTCTCCCATAGCTTCCTTCAGATCGGTCTTTGGTTCTTTCATCATATTTCTTATGTGGACTTCTAGCAGTGATGTGGCCAACCTCTTTACAATTAAAGCATGCCAAAGGTAACTTACCTCTATACCTTCTTTTACCTTTGGGTAATCTTTTGGCCATAAGAGCTTCAAGTTCATCAAGCTCATCATCGGTATTGCTATCACTATCATCATTCTTATTATTCTTGCTAGACTTGCCAATCTTCAGAGAAGACATGAAAGTGGATTCCACAGGTGGAACAACACTATTGTTAAAGTTATTCAATTCAAAGGTTGTAAGTTTACCAATCAAATTGTCAAGTGTAAGGACATTACCAGCTGCATACCTTGTTTCATGAATAGTAGATATTTTGATTGCGTAAACTAACAATAAGGTTCTGAGGACTTTGCTTACAACTTTATCTTCACTAATAACTCCATCAGATGCTCTAATAGCATGTACTACCTCTTTTAGTCTATTTATGTATTGCACAATATCCTCACCTTCCTTCATCTTCATATCATCGACTCTACCCCTTAATATTTTTTCTCTGGCTCTTTTGACATTCAAATCTCCACTATAAACTTAAGAAAGTTTATCCCAAATGGCTTTTGCAGTAGTGCATCTTTTAATATCTTTAAATTTGGCATTGGTATAGGCAGCAACAATCTCCATCATAGTAACATTGTGTTCATGCCTGTCTCTTAGTTGATCAAGTGTCAGGGGACTCGGGGTCGGTTCTATATAGCCATTCTCCATCAATTCTAGTGCAACATTCCCAATTCCAGATATGTGCAGCTTCATCCGGCTTTGCCATACTGCAAAGTTCTCTTTGTTTAGATTTGGCACTTCCCTCTTATACATTTTGAGATCTTTGTACTGAAGTCCTTAAAACTTTGTTCTAAGCAACCAATGCTCTGATACCAATTGTTAGAATAACTGAGAGGGGGGTGAATCACTTATCTAGTGTCCCAATACAAAATGTATAATCCAAAATCAAATACTTAAAACTTCTAATACTCGGTAACTTAAAATACTGTACTGTCTATGATTTTACCGATTACCAGTCTAAAACATATATATAGTAGTTACCGATCAAATCAAATATGCAACATGCAAATATGACATCAAAAAAACATCACAATCAACACATAACACAAGAGATTTAACGTGGAAACCTTGTGAAGGGAAAAACCACCTAGGACCGGCAACCCAAAAATATTCACTCTTCTGAAGTGAGGTTGGTGAAGACCCAACCCTGTTAAAGGTTACAAACACACTGTTAGGTGTGACCTTGTTAGAGGATTTTAGACCAATTGTTATCGTCCAACCAGTAGTCACTCTGGGGTTGACAGGATAACAATGTTCATTCTATGAATGATACATAAAAGACTTTCTTAGTCCACTCGGTTAAGAGATTTGACTATGTACAATGGTTAAAATGTAATAGTAGGTGATCTGACTTAATACAAATTCAATTGCAGATATACAGATCAATTTTAAGCTCATTCAATCCTCTGATCATTAAATCAATTCTGTTCCAAACAATGTTCAGTGACTTACTATTGCTCAATAATAGCTTCCTGTAGCTCGGTAAAAACTTTGTAGTTCAGTTCTCACTAACCAATTTGATCAGGTATGCATGAAAAATTGTTCACATGATAATTATGCGGTCTCCTCCATCTGACATTCCATTAACTATGAAATCTCTAGTCTCTTATATAGACAAGTAAACCATTTTCTTCCGCTCCATCAAATTTTTCCGCTTAATCATATTCATTGATTTTGCCTCTTAAACATACCTCGACACTTGTGTCAATAACATGTTTGATTCTCATCCTTTAGATCTTTCATGAATTTTGTTAGCCATTGATTTGTGTAACAAACATTATCTGTTACCTCAAAATCATACACTTTCCAGCTCATCAATCTTATCGATTAAACTAATCATTTAATTCTTTTCTCCTGCTCGGTTAACAAAGAAATGTGTCGGTGAACACAAGCTCAGTTTATACTATGCTCGGTATACACTATATCCCGTCGATGTATACTGAAATACTTCATCAACTAACAACACTGCCTTGTATCTTTCAGCTCTTTTCCTCATCATGGATAAATGAAACATAATCAAGTCAATAACATAAGGTCATAGAATCATCGGCAAGTTACTCAATGTATTCTTTATCCTCATCTGTCATATCCATCTCCCTCATGTAGATATTTTTGTACTTCATCTCTTTTACTCCTTTTCTACAGATATTTCAGTATAGTAACTTACAAGATAAGTGCTATCAAACTAGTTGACATCAATGACAACATAATACTGATTTAATCATATTACATATCTAATCAATCAGCTCGGTGATCTTAAATCATAGATTCTTCAATCAAGTTCTAAATCAGTTGTAGTTCATCAATGACTAACAATGAAAAATCTCACAAATCGTCTGTCACAAGTGCTCGATCCTTCAGCTACAAATTCGCTAGAGTAATTGTGCAAATTTGAGAGATATCTTTGTGAAGAGCTGAGCCTTGTTTTTATAGAAATCTAGGGTTTGAGGATGCATAAGAAAAACCATAAATCACTCTTGATAAAATCAGGTTGATTTTTGATTTAACAAGAAATTAAGAATAAATAAACTCATAGAGTCATGCAAAAATAGTTTTTTTAATCTCAAAATAGAGTTTAGTTCTCTTTTTCAACTCATCATCAGATGTTGAGTTTAGAAAGTTAACAAATTGAAATTGAAAATTTATTTAAAGTTAACTGCTTTTCTGTTTGTGCATGATTTAATATGAATTAATTTAATAAATAAAGTGATTTATTCTCAACTTAACTGATTTTTGAATTAAAATAATTGATTTATGGGTTAATCAATTATTTAATCAAACTGTATTCCAATTAAATCATTAAATTTGACAACTTTAATTTTAAATCAATTAAATAAATATTCAATTGATTGTTTGTAGGAATTTTGATTTATTGTCAAAATAAAAACAATATTAATTAGGAATAAATAGAATTAAATCTAATAAAATAATTAAGTGGCATAATTAAATTAATTAATTAAATATTTATCATATTCAATTAATCAACTTTAGGATAAATAATGACATTTATCACCAAATAATATTCAATTAAAGATAATTATGATAAATTAGGAATATTCAAGGAATATTCCCCAATGTAGAATTAAGATAATCAATTAGGTTTTTGATAAATTGATGTGCAGATGTGCCTTAGTTTAGGACTTTGATGTCGATTTCAGTTGATTTGACGATGTAGGAGGTTAATGAATCTATAGCCCATTTTTGGGGTATTACAATTACAATACATTTTGATTTGCAGATGTACAGATCTATATTATGCTCATTCAAATCTTTGATCAATATATCAATTGAGTTTCAACAATATTCAATAACTTACTGTCTCTCGATTATAGCTTTCTGATGCTCGGTAATCTTTGCAGTTCAGTTCTCCTTAACCAATTTGATCAGGCATGCATGAAGCTTGTTCACGCGATATCTCTGCAATATTCTTTCCTCCGGCATAAGTTTCATAATGAAACCCTAGTATCTTAAATAGACAAGTAAACTATTTTCTTTTCATCCATCAGATTTTGCCTCTTAATCTCCTTCATTGGTTTTGTCACTTAAACCTTCCTTGGCTGTTGTGTCAGTAACATGTTTCAAATCTATCCTTTAGATCTTCCTTGAATTTTGCTAGCCTTTGATTTTGTAACAAACTTTATCTTTCCACTCCGTGATCATACACTTTACAACTCATCAACTTCTGTCAGCTAAACAAATCATTTAGTTCTTTTGTCCATACTCAGTTAACAAAGAAATGCGTCAGTGAACACAAGCTTAGTTTATACTGTGCTCAGTATACACTACACTACTTGGTGTATACTGGAATGCTTCATTAACTGATCACATTGCTTTGTAACATTTTTCTCCCAACTTCATAATAGATTAATGCAACATAATCAAGTCAACAATATGTAGTCATAGACTCATCAATAAGTTACCAAAGGTATTCCTTATCCTCATCTGTCATATCCATCTTCCTCCATGTAGATGTCTCAATTTTTCATCTTTCTCTTCTCTTCTACATATGTGTTAGATGTTTTCAACTCCATGATAAAACTATCATAACTAGTTGACATCAATGACAACATAAAACTGATTCAATTATCTTACATAACAATTTAGTGCTCGATGATCTCTAATCACTTGAAGTTCTTCAATCAGGTTCTCAATCAGCTGTAGTTCATCAATCTCTCCCTTTGGCATTAATGGCAACTCAAGCAATATGAAGTATACCATACACATACCAAACATGTATTCTAAAACTCTGTAAACAAATGCTGTAGCTCGATAAGTTCTCCCTAGCTTAATATGTTTAATCACTATGTTACATAACAACATTGTAAGTGCAGACTATCTTCTGCAGATATGATCTTTAGTAGCTCTCAGGTTCCTTCTGTTTATCTCCCTTTTATCTTCTTAGATTGTCTCTCCCTAAGATAGATGTTTCTGTATTCTCCTTGGTTATCATATTGTTTATCTTTCCCTTTGACAACAATGCCAAATAAACAAATAAACATACAACTCTGTAGTAGCCATGTAACTCTTTGTTGTCCGGAGCATTTACTGTATTTTTGTATACCGATTATGCCACTAGTTTCTCAAGTCTTTCAAAACCTTAGATAGTAATCCAAAGTGTGAACTATGATGAATAAAAATGAATAATCTTCTGATAAGATTAGGTTGATGCAACCTCCAAATCACATTAGGACTGGTAGACAGGGGATGAACCCCAAGTCTAGTCCTCAAGTATTCAAATGTATCTTTCGGTAGAGGCTATGTAAATATGTCTGTAAGTTGCTCTTTAAATGTAACAATTTCTAGCTTCACTTGCTTCTCTTGTACTTGTTCTCTTAAGTAGTGATACTTAATAGATATGTGCTTTGTTTTAGAGTGCATCACTGGATTCTTCAAAATGTTTATAGCACTAGTGTTATCAGAGTAAATAATCACCAGCTTAGTGATTATCTCATTCATTCCTTCTAACACTTGCTTAATATATGCAATATTTGAATGGTTTGTAGCAGCAGCAACATACTCTGCTTTGGTTGTAGACTGGGAAATACAAGACTGCTTCTTACTTGTCTAGGTAACAAGTTTTTTACAGAAGAAAAATGCTCCTCCGATTGTGCTTTTTTTGTCATCCACATTTCCAGCCCAATCAACATCGGTGTATACTTTAAGTTCGAACTTTCCTTCCTTAGGATACCATAATCCATAATCCTCTGTCTTCTTTAGGTATTTTAAGATTCTCTTTGTAGCAACCATGTGTGACTCCTTAGGCTTTGCAGAAAATCTTGCAATAATCCCCACAACATGTGCTATATCCAGTCTACTATGTACTACATACATTAACTTACCAATCATTGATTGGTACAGTGTCTGGTTCACCTCTGTAGTTTCATCCTCTTTAGTCAATTTGTAGCCTGTGACCATTGGTGTTCCAACAAGTTTAGCATCTTCCATTCCAAATGTTTTCAGTACTTCCTTTACATATTTAGATTGTGTGATGAATATCCCATCACTCTGCTGAATAACCTGTAGTCCTAGAAAGAACTTAATCTCTCCAAATATAGATATTTTGAACTCTTTTCTCTTCTCATCAGCAAAGGATTTGCATATGTGATCTTGACCTCCAAAGATAATATCATCCATAAATATTTCAGCAATTAGAATAGTATCATTAGTATCTCCTTTCATATACAAATTGTTGTTCTCACTAGTTCAAACAAATCTAATACTTAACAAATAAGTATGCAACCTTTCATACCAGGTGCTTGGTACTTGCTTCAAACCATACAAAGATTTATGTAATCTACATACCATGTCTTTCTTGTTTGGATCAATGAACCCTTCTGGTTGTTCTATGTAGACTTCTTCTTCAAGTATCCCATTTAAAAATGTAGACTTAACGTCCATTTGATAAACTTTAAATTTCTTATGTGCTACATAAGCCAGTAACATTAAAACTCCTTATAGTCTAGCAATAGGTGCAAATGTCTCACCATAGTCAATTCCTTCCTCCTGTGCATACCCCTTGCAAACTAGTCTGGCTTTATTCCTTGTAACCTCTCCATTTTCATTCAACTTGTTTATGAAGATCCACTTAGTACGGATAACATTCTTATCCTTAGGTCTAGGTACTAAGTTCCATGTCTTGTTTTTCTCTATCTATTCAATCTCTTCATTCATTTCATTTATCCATTCTTCATTCTCCAATGCGACTTTAACATTCTTTGGTTCATATTCACAAACTAAGCATGTGACTTGTCTTGACTTCTCGTTTGTATGCCAACTTGCTTGTCACCAATGATTTGGTTCTCAGGATGATGTTTTCTGACAAATCTTGCCAGTATCTAATCTCTTCTTTCTTATTCATCCTGTTCAGGTTCATTTGCTTGCTCGGTAGGTCCTTCCTGCTCGTTAGTTTCTCTTTCTTGTTCCTCAGTGTTGTTTTGTTGCTGACCAGTTCTCACTGTCTATAGCTTTGGTAAATACTCTAGAAGTTCAATGTATGTGAATCTACCGTAGTATTTTGGTTCCTTTATGTTTTCTTCTGCATTCTTGTCAGCAAACTCATCAACCCTAACATTAGCACTTTCTATCATTTTATTAGTAACTCTATTTAGACACTTATATGCTTTGCTTTTAGTGGAATATCCAAGAAATATCCCTTCATCACCTTTTGAGTCAAACTTTCCATTTCTTTCATCTTTCAGAATAAAGCATTTACTTCCAAAAATTCTAAAATAACTTACAGTGGGTTTGTCTCCAAACCATAACTCATAGGGTGTTTTTTTAGTTTCCTTCTTCAACTGTACTCGGTTCAAAACATAAATAGTTGTGTTAACTGCCTCTCTCCAGTATGTTTGAGAAACTTTTTTCTCTATCATTAGTGTTCTTGCACAGTCAACTATTGACCTATTCATCCTTTCAACAATTCCATTTTGCTGAGGTGTCCTCGGTGTAGAGACTTGTCTTTTTATACCATGCTCATTACAAAAGTTAGTAAATTCATCAGAAATAAATTCACCTCCTCTATCAGATCTTAAGCATTTCAATTCTTTACTAGTCTCTTTCTCTACTTTTTCTTTATACCACTTGAACATCTTAAATACCTCTAATTTTTCTTTCATGAACATGACAGTCATCAATCTAGTATAATCTTCAACAAAAAGAATGAAATATCTATCTCCATAATAACTCTCTCCATAATAACTCTGAGTTCTCATGGGACCACACAGGTTGGTGTGGACTAACTCAAGTATTTTCTTTGTTAAATAATCTTTTCTTTGAAACTAGATTTTGTCATTTTACCTTTCCGACATTCATGACACATAACATGATCATGCTTAGATAAGTTAGGCAGACCTCTAACCTTTTTCTTTTTATTGATCTTAATCATGTTATCAAAGTTTACATGACATGACCTTTTATGCCATAACCAAGCATCTTCATTTTTCATCATTAAACAAGAAGAATCTACATTATCAAGATAAGACAATTTACCTTTCGATTGTGCTCCTACTCCAACAAGTCTTCCTCCATCATCAAATATTTTTACTTTCTTGCTCTCAAAAGCTACTCGGTGACCTAAATTGTTCAGCTGTACCACACTTAGCAAATTATAATTTATTCCTTCTACCCAATAAGAATTATCACATTGGATTCTATCATTTATCAGCAAGGATCCCTTTCCTCTAACCATGCAAGGTGTATCATTACCTATTTTTACAGATCCTCCATTATATTGCTCAAGATGATTCAATTTTTCTTCATCACCAATCATGTGATGTGTACAACCACTATCTATGATCCATGTATGATTTTTATTAACCTTAGAAATTAGTGTTGTTTCTACACACTTTTCTTTTTCCTCAAAATCATCCTTCATAGCAACAAATACTACCTCTACATCATCATCTAAATCAAAATTAGATTCATTTTCTTCTGCAATGTAACATACCTTTTTTCCTTTATCACTATTGTCTCGGTTGTTTGTGTTGTAGTGTCAGTAACTTCTGTTGCCTCTTCTCCCATTGCTTCCTTCACCAGATCGGTCCTTTTTTCTATCATCTTCCTTCCTATTTGGACATCTAGCAGCAATATGACCAACCTCTTTGTAGTTAAAACATGCTAAAGGTAATTTGCCTCTACATCTACCTTTTCCTTTAGGTAATATCTTGGTCATAAGAGCTTCAAGCTCATCAAGTTTATCATCAGTATTTTTATCACTATCATCCTTATTATTTCTACTACTAGACTAACCAATCTTCAGAGAAGTCATAAAAGAAAATTCAACAGTCGGTACAACACTATTATCATAGTTGTTCAATTCAAAAGTCTCTTTCCAATCAGATTATCAAGAGTGAGAGTATTGTTACATGCTGACCTATTTTCATGAATTGTAGATATTTTGATGGCATAAATAGGCAATAAAGTCCTTAGAATTTTGCTTACCACTGTGTCTTCATCAATAACACCATTAGATGCTCTGATAGCGTGAAATACCTCCTTTATTCTATTTGTGTACTGCACAATGTTTTCTCCTTCTTTCATCTTCATATCATCGAATCTTCCTCTTAAAATTTTAGCCCTGGCTCTCTTGACATTTGTATCACCACTATAAACTTGAGAAAGTTTATCCCACATATCCTTAGCAGTAGTGCAATCTTTAATATCTTCAAAATTGGCATCTGTCAGAGTAGCAACAATCTCCATCATAGTAATGTTATGCTCATGTCTATCTCTTAGTTGATCTAGAGTCAACGGTCCAGTGGACGGTGTAATGTAGCCATTCTCTAATAGTGTAAGAGTAGAATTCCCAATTCCAGATATATGCAGTTTCATTTGGCTTTGCCATATTGTAAAGTTGTCCTTGTTCAACTTTGGCACATCCCTCTTATACATTTTGTGATCTTTATGCTAAAGTCCTCAAAACTCTGTTCCAAGAAACCAATATGCTCTGATACCAATTGTTAGAATAAATGAGAGGGGGGTGAATCAATTATCCACTGTCCCAAATACAAAATATATATCCAAAAAAAATTTAAACAAATTTCTACAGCTTGATAACATAGAATTGTAAACTGTCTATTCTTTTACCGATTACCAGTCAATAACTTATAGTAACTACCAATCAAATCAAATATGCAACATGTAAAGTATGATATCCAACAATCATCACAATCAACACATAACATAAGAGATTTAATGTGGAAACCCTGTAAAGGGAAAAACCACTCGGGACCAACAACCCAAAAATTGTTCATTCTTTTGAAGTGAGGTCGGTGAAGACTCAACCCTATTAAAGGTTACAAAACACACTATAAGGTGTGACCTTGTTAGAGGATTTAACACTAGCTGTTATTGCCCAACCAACATTCACTATGGGGTTGACAGGATAACAAATGTGTATTCTATGAATGACATTACAAGACTTTCTAGTCTACTCGGTTAAGAGATTTATCTAATTACAATGGCTAAAATATAACAACAGGTGATCTAATTAGAATACAACTTTATTTATAGATGTATAGATCTATATTATGCTCATTCAAATCTCTGATCAATATATCGATTCTATTTCAACAATATTCAGTAACTCACTGTCTCTCAGTTATAGCTTTCTGACGCTCGGTAATCTCTGTAGTTTGGCTCTCCTTAACAAGTTTGATTAGGCATGCATGAAGCTTGTTCACGCAATATCTCTACAGTATTCTTTCCTTCAACATAAGTTTCATAATGAAACCCTAGTCTCTTAAATAGACAAGTAAACCATTTTCTTTTCATCCATCAGATTTTGCCGCTTAATCTCCTTCATTTCTTTTGCCGCTTAAACCTTCCTTGGCTATTGTGTTAGTAACATGTTTCAAATCTGTCCTTTAGATCTTCCTTGAATTTTGCTAGCCATTGATCTCATAACAAACTTTATCTTTCCACTTTGTGATCGTACACTTTACAGCTCATCAACTTCTATCGGCTAAACAAATCATTTAGTTCTTTTTTCCATACTCGGTTAGAACACAAGCTTGGTTTATACTGTTCTTGGTATACACTACACTTCTCGGTGTATACTAGAATGCTTCATTAACCGACCACACTACTTTGTAACATTTTTCTCCCAACTTCATAACAGATTAATGCAACATAATCAAGTCAACAATATGAAGTCATAGACTCATCAATAAGTTACCAAAGTTATTCCTTATCCTCATCTGTCATATCCATCTTCCTCCATGTAGATGTCTCAGTTATTCATCTTTCTCTTCTCTTCTATAGATGTGTTAGATGTTTGTAACTCCATGATAAGTACTGTCAAAACTAGTTGACATCAATGACAACATAAAACTGATTTAATTATCTTACATAACAATTTAGTGCTCGGTGATCTCTAATCACTTGAAGTTCTTCAATCAGGTTCTCAATCAGTTGTAGTTCATCACTATCATTAAGTTAACCCTTCTTAATGAGTTTTATGAGACTGAATGGTTCAAAATAATACTAAACAGAACCCATGATCAATTCATTTGGATAGAAGAGCAACCTATTAAGATATGTAGCAAGTTAATTTATGAGATAATCGGATTAGAAAATCATGGAGCCCTCTCAGTAGCAGAGAAAAACATTAGAAAACAAGTTGAGACCCTAACACACTCCAAATGGGATAAGAGAGTGATGACTGTGAATGACATCTTTCAACAAGATGTGAGATTGGTAGCAATGCTACTAGGATATAAGTTGTACTATAGCAGCAGACTTAATTCTGTGTCAGCAGGGGTAATTATGATGGCCTATAGAACGGTGAAGGAAAACACCAGATATAATTTATGAATAATCCTAGCATAATAGTTCTTGGAGAATGTGAGGATTATCAAGAAGGACAAGTCAAAAGATTTCAGGTTTGGTTCACTCTTGATACACATGTACATTCACATTGTACACAAATTTCTTAGAATGCACCCTAGAGCATGGAAAGACAATATACCCATTGGCATACATATATCAAAGAGCTTTATGAGTGTTGGTGTAATTAAATATTACTAATTACACTTTACTTAAGTTTACTTGGGATAATGCATTTGCATATTAGTTGTCATTGTGACACCTAGGAGTTTGCATTTCATTTTAGCACATGGTTAGGAGAACTTTCACTTTAGGTGTGATAGTTTTCATCACATACCTTGTTGTGTGTGAGATCCACCTTTAGTGCTCTTATCACATTATCATCATCTCATTGTTGCACATGCTTCACATACTTTCATGTACAATGGAGGATGATCCACCTTTGGTGGACATGTGATTCCACCTTGTGTGGGTGATATCTTATCATCTCCTTATCATGTAGTCTTATTGCATTGCCTATATATTTAGGCACTCCTACTTTGTATTCAATTCAATTGGCTATAATCAATTATTTAATTATTTTTCCTATCTCTTTTGTGTTGTCTCTTGAGCTTCTAGATCTTGGCTTTTATTCTTTACCTTAGACAAATTCTTACATGGTATCAGAGCCATAAGAGTTTCATTATATAGCCTATTTTGAGAGAATTTTATTGCAGATCAAAATTGGAGCTTGTTGGTGCAAATTAGAGGTTAGCATCACATTGAGGAGGTCCAAAAACTTCTAAATCAAATTTTGTTTCATCCAAATCAGACATCTGAAGCCAAATCTAGAGCCATTTGAATTTTCAAGGTTTGGCGGTGGCGATTCAGAAAAAATAATTTCAGAGGCGATTTTCAATCAGCGCTATCTCAGTCATCCGGACTCCCTTTTTCATGCAATTTTTTTTGTTTTGGGGTAGAATTTCATGATCTACATAATGGTGTAGGTGATTTTTGATCTTTGTTTTTGATATTTTTTGAAAATCACAAATCTTGATTTTTACAACTTTAGAGGCTTTGTTTGAGCTCATATGGACACATTTTTAGGTGCTATTTTTGTTGAAAGTTCATAATTTTTTGTCTACTTTCTAGATTTGGTATCAGTTTGGAAAAATTCTAAGCAGACATAGTACTTTTAGAATTTGGTCTATTTTGGCCTATTTTTGGCACTTGTAATTTGTTGGATCCTTGACTGGTCTTGTGTCTTAATTGTATGAGTCTACCATAGCTTCATATTTTCTATTGTAATCATCAAAATTAGAACTGCACTTTGGTTCATTTTGGAAAGTGGCAATTGTACACACACTATATATAAAGTGCCAAAATCATCTATTTTGGGGGGGTTCTTTGGTTCATTACATTTTGGGGGGTGCATTGATTTTTTTATCTCATTGTTTCATGTGAGAATTACATCATGGATGGTTTAATTAAGTTGAAAAGAGAGAATTATAAGAAATGGAGTGAATTGGTTCTTTCTCATCTTAGTGAGCATAACCTATTGCCCTATTTGTATGAGTATAGACCTAAAAGTCCTTCTTTCAATTGGGACTCTAAATTCAAAGTTATTAAGGTTATCTATTGGAATATGGATATGGATGTTATGGATTCCCTTCTTGAATATGAAGATGAGACATAAAATATTCCTAATATTTAGATTGTTCTTTGGGAAATGTATGGAGATCCACATATTCCTCCACTTCCAAAATGTCCAGAACCTCCAGTTGTAACTACTTCTCCTCCTATTGATATCACATCTAGTGTTTCTCCTGATCATGCTTGAATTCACACAACCATGGGTTCAGGTGCTTTAGTGCAACAAGATATTCATTGTCTTCTAGACTTGGTTCCATTATATGACTACTTGATAGACATTGTAGGTTTTTTTGTGGAGTCCTACATTTCAGATTTGGGAGACTTCATTGATGACATTCATCTTCTCTTTGTTGAGGATGATCCTTCTTTAGTTGTTGCAAGGGAGCATGTTGACCCTCATCTTCATTCTCCACTTGATCCTTCTTTCGAGATTGACATGACTGTGGATCCTTTGATACAAAATTTGGAGGAGGTCTCTTTAACTTTAGAGAAGACATTTGAGTCTTTGGAGATTGGTTTTCATGAGTCTCAAACTTCACTTGAGATGTCACATTGCATGGTTCAGTTTGATCATACTCATGTGTTGGAGATTCCTATTCAGTTTCCTGAGACATCATACATTTTGAAGATTCTTCCTTTAGATTGGGGAGGATTCATTGATACACCTATGGACTTGTTTCATCCTAAGGGGACGAACATTATTTAGTTTTCTTGGTGCAGTTTCTACATTGATCCAGGTGCATCTATCATGGGTGTACATTATACATTAAGGGGGGGCTTTCTTGCTTCTCTTCCTACTTCATTTGAGGAGGCATCTTTTTATTTGGAGTTTGATCCAAATTCTTACATGGATCAGTTATCATTGGTTCCTTGTTTGTCACCTTCTCCTATTAGGCTTTCTCCTAATTGGTTCGTGGCATCTTCATTTACCAAGGATATAGCGATACATGAGCATACTTCAGAGACATCATACTTAATTTAGATTCCCCTTCCTACTTCCTATCCACAATGGGAAGCCTTCTTACATCTATACTTGGTGTATCTTCTTCCTAAGAGGAGAAATGTTGTTTGTAGGCATTGGACTATGTTTTATCTTCAAGCACTTACCATCCTTGGAGGAGATTACTCATTATGGGGGGGATATCATGTCTCCTTGTTTCCTTCCTTTTGGGGGGATTTTTTTATTGTATATGCATAATGTATGTCATAATTGGGGGGTCTTGATTACTCCATCCATACATGCATCTTGTATTCATCTCTCTTTTTGGGGGAGGGTTTTTCCCATGAGGTTTTCCCTCTTTCTCCACTTTATGAGAGATTGCATTATCTTTTTCTCTTGCATATTGTACATGGGTACCTAACATGGCCTAGTAGCCAGGACCCATCTTGCATTATGAGCTTAAGTGCATTCCCCTAAGTTGCACTTAAGGGGGGGGTGTTGGTGTAATTAAATATTACTAATTACACTTTACTTAAGTTTACTTAGGATAATGCATTTTCATATTAGTTGTCATTGTGACACCTAGGAGTTTCCATTTCATTTTAGCACATGGTTGGGAGAACATCCACTTTAGGTGTGATAGTTGTCATCACATACCTTGTTGTGTGTGAGATCCACCTTTAGTGCTCTTATCACATTATCATCCTCTCATTGTTGCACACGCTTCACATACTTTCATGTACAATGGAGGATGATCCACCTTTGGAGGACATGTGATTCCACCTTGTGTGGGTGATATCTTATCATCTCCTTAACATGTAGTCTTATTGCATTGCCTATATATTTAGGCACTCCTATTTTGTATTCAATTCAATTGGATATAATCAATTATTTGATCATTTTTCCTATCTTTGTTGTGCTATCTCTTGAGCTTCTAGATTTTGGCTTTTATTCTTTTCCTTAGGAAACTTTTTATAAGGAGATAGAACAAATATTGGGTAGATAGTGAATTATTTGCAATGATTAAGATCCTTCAAAGGAAAATGAAGGAGAGATACATAATACTTGAGGAGTTGGTAGAGAAGTATAAAGACACAATCTGTTTCATGGTTGAAACTAACTATGTGTGCTTTGGAGAAATTGAAGCAAGAAATAAATGGTTCTACCTTATGGGGTACGAGGTTAGTTCTTAAGTTATTACAATGCAAGTTGAACATGTATTAGCAGCTAGGATAGACACATATGAAGAGAGATGGGGAAATTACTTGGAAAAGTCAACAAAAGTTAGAGAAGAACAAGATAAAGGGACAAGGAAGAGGAAGATTGAGAAAATGGTTGATGACATTGCTATGAAGGCAGGAATTAAAAAGGAGAAACTAAAAGAAGTAAGGAAAAATATGACAAAAGGGTCCTCTAGCTTGGTAATTGATGCATCTCCTCCTTCTCAAGCTAAAAAGATAGTAAGTCCTATTCCCAGTATAATATATTTATCAATCACTCCTAAAAATATTGCACAAGAGGTTGCACATGAGAGAACTCCTAGGAGATCTACAAGATCTAACAAACCAACTAGTACAAAGAAACAAAAGATAGAAGTATAAATAAAGAAGAAAGAGGACAAGGTGACTAAGAAGAAAGAGGAAAAATAAGTACAGAAGAAGCCACAAGATCTATGGAAGCCAGATATCAAGATGTTACAAAAGAGAATAATAAGAGATGGAAATATGAAGACATTAAATAGATACTATAAAAGGTATGATTCTGACAATCAAGCCATAATTGAAGATATAGTAATTGAGCACTTGTTAGTCTACAAGAAGAATTTGTTAGAAATAGAAGGCAATATTCCTAAGGACTTGTATAGAAAGTTGGAAATAAGAAAACAATTAACACATTTAGAGGATGAGACTATAAGAAATAAGGCCATTGAAGACATGTTGCCAGTAGTCTCCATACAAGAGAGGGAGAGAATCATTAAAGAGTTGAAACCTCTATTGAGAACAAAGGCCATACTTGTGAAGATAATGGCAATGAAATATGATGAAGTTATAGAAGACACACAAAAGGCATTGGGCCAAATTCTTATGTGTGACATGCCTGAGAAGACCTCACCTCCCAAGGTTACCAAGCCTACACCTTTAGGAATGGGAGAAAGCTCTAGGATAGCTGAAGTAAGTGAGCAAGCAAGTGAAGTTGAAAAACAACCAGACTTCTTTATCTCTGGTGTGCCTATATCATTAGAGACTTCACTTGATGTAAATGATCCATTTCAAAAAAATTTAGATAGTGTGGTGATAGTAGAAGAGCAAGGAAAGAAAGAGGAAGAACATAAAGAAGAAAAATAGGAAGAGAAAGAACAAGAGAAGGGGAAACAACAAGAGGAAAAGCATGAAGAAGAGACATCAACATAAAAAGAAAAAGAGGTAAGAATTGAGCTTAAACAAGAACCAGATACCTCCTCCACCCTATTGTTGGAAAGTATGGACAAACCAGTAATCACTAATGTGGAGAGCATGGATGAGGATGCACTCATGAGGTTATCCTTCATGGTATTTTCTAAGGCAAAGGAAAGGTCATAACAAAAGGGAAATATGAAGGTAAAGGTGATTACTAGGGCAGTAGAGACTGTGAATAAAATACTCCCTACACCTCTCACATTTCAAGGAAAGGATGATGCAGAGAACTTGAACTTGGCATTGGACAACTTTGACTTTCATTTTGAGTCATTATTGAAGATTGCAAAGGATAAGGCTGAGAACAGATACTTTGAAAAGAAGTTGAAGGAAGTTTACCAGTCCATCTAATGGAACTTGGGCATTATGAAAGAAACAACAATTAAGGCTAAAAAATGCATGGCAAAAGGTAGAAAACTCTATAGTTATTGCATCAATCCAAGTAGACACATATAGAATATTGAAGATATCATAGCCAAGGACAGGGATACATTAGACAACATAATCGACAATTGTGAAACCTTTTCACAAACAGACATCCAAAATTTTGGATAAGATAAGTGCTTTGAATATAGAGAAAGGGAGAGTGGTTGAAAGATTTGGTTTGCTAAATAGTCTAATCACTCCCAAGCTTTCAATTCTTGAAGCTCATCTCACAGACATGGATAAGATAGATAGATCAATGAAAAAATCTGTACCCACTAAGTTAAATACAGTAGAGACTGCATCTTATGCATTGAATGGACTGATCCATGTCAGTGAACTTCTGATCAAGTAATGGGATGATGAAGTAAATACCTTGGAAGACTCCTTCCAAGATATTCTGAATCTAGTGAGTAAGCACTAAAGTCTCATATGCTTAAGATTTTGAAGTTTTGTAAGTACCTTTTCCATTGATGTCAAAGGGAGATGAAGAGAAGTGAAAAATGAGAAGAGGATAAAGAATTAAATAAAAGAGAGAGAGAGAGAAAAAGAGAAAAGAAAACCCATAAAAAAGAGAGAGAGAAAGAATATGTATATAGAGAAGTAGAAGGAAGTTAGCATTTTGACACTTCATTTTTTGCTAAGTGTTGCCATCAATGCCAAAGGGAGAGTTTGTTGGAAAGTGATGTTTTGATAGAACTATGGATCACTTAAGGGTTGTAATTTATGGCAACACTCATGTTGTAGTGATCGCATGAAGTGATTATAAGTGTGGGAGACATAGTCATGAAAATGACTAAGTACAAAATCAGAATTAGAGTATACTGCAGCATAGTTTTGGTCAATGAAGATAATATATGATATGTTATGGCTTGAAAACTTAAAAGAAGACATTTTGGGATATCTATGACCTTTAGTTAAGTTCACATGTGTTTTGGTGTTGATATCAGTAAGATACATTGATATGAAGGTATGCAAAGACAAAGAAATAATGAAACAGGGTATATGAATAGTCACGATGATTGAGGGAAGGCTAGACGGAATGGTAATGTGCTAAGTCAGATGAAAGTTGTATATTATTGACACGTTGGTAATACAAGATCGCTGACTCTATATTTATCATTTGTATAAGTAATTTTTATGTTTTATATTGTATTTGAGAGCCGACTGGATGGTAGAATTAATGTAAATATAGAGTGTTTTGTGGAAGCGATACATGGGAAACTATGTGATAGTGATGTATATGTAATGGATACAAATTTGGGATATTAGAAAAGGAAAGTAGAAGATGCGAGATAATAGATTGAAAAAGCTATAACTAGAACTATCAAAGCATAGAAGATGCTTGTGCAGTTCATTTATTGAAGAATACTTTTGTAACAAAATTTTGGCTGTAAGAGCTGTAAGCTCACCACACCTTTAATAGGGTTTTTGTATACCCCTAATAGGGTTTTCTATTCCTCTAACAAGGAAATGTACTATGTAATACTTAGCTGCTAACAGGGATTCAATATTTTAGTGCATAGTTGTGGGTACCATCCCCATCGAGATTTTCCCTTGGCTAGGGTTTCCTCGAAAACAAATAATGGTATTATGAGTTATGTGTTATGTGTTTATGTTCTTTTCATTTCAGCATTGATATGGTTTATTTTCAATTGGTTTAAGTTTAAGTTGAAGTTTTTTAATACTGATTCACCCCCCCTCTCAGTATTACTTAATCCCAACAATTGTATAATAAAAATGGCCAAAGGGTTATTCTATAAAACCTGACAAATTATATTATAAACAAGTTGATAGTTGACCTTTTAGACCTAGGTGGGTGATTGAATTTTGTTTCAATCAATTAAGAAATATAGAAAGATCTACAAAGTTTGAATATTTTTGAGAAAATAACACTACAAATTATCTTCTAGAGATGTATATTGTAACATTTATATTCTAAAGCATACTCTCTAGCCTTGCCATATTTACTATGAATGAATTACATGGACTATGCCTATGTTTCCTTTCTCTTTTTTTTATAAAATTAATCTATTATGTTCTAATTATTTATGGGTCTGATCCAATTTACTTATGTTGGTATAATTATTTTTTATTTGTATGGGTGTTTTGGGGATCATAATGGATTTCCTCTCCTCATAATGCATCTAAAATAGAAGATGACTTGTACCATTGATAACCTCTCCCTAGAAATATTTGTTGGAGGGGTTGTGGTTCCTTCACTAGGTCCTTATAAGAACTAGTTATGTCTAAGAAGAAAGATCCCATTATTGGCATCTCTTATAGTTCCCCTATTCATAAATAGTGTTCTTATACTATGTCTATTGGTGTAGGGATTTACCTTCTCCTTAATATTTTATGTTCCTTTATTTGGACCCTTGTACATGATTCCTATCATTGGGATATGAATATTTTTCCTTATGTGACCCTAAATTTGGCATTTTGTTCTCCCATCCAACAATGAAGGGTTTGTGGTACATCACGTCCTTTTGAATAGAGGCTAATATATTTGACTAGGAATGATTAAACTCTTGTAAATGTAATCTTTCACATTCTTAACCTATCTAAAAGCTCATTTTGGTGTTTTGCCTCTGCCTATCTTAGTTTGTTTGCAAGAGGGGTTCCTTACTCTTTTCATCCAAACCTTGACATGAAGATTTGAATTCTTAAAAATATTAGAGGTTTCTTTGTAGGGAACACCATGTACCACTTCTACAAAGATTCTCTACTTACCTTATTTAGGCACAAGTCTCTTAGGGATCAATAGGTACAACATAATTATGCAAGTAAAATGGACTATAACCACATAGTATTGGAGGTGTAATATATCAAATATGGATACATCACCCATACATGGATGATATTGGATAAAATCATGAATGATCAATGTAACTATCTCTTGTAATACTATTGAGGATAAGAAACCCTTAGACCTATAGAAATAGGTGGAGTAAATGTCTGGTACCTACTCACTAAAACATGCACACATCAAGTGTAGGTGTTCACAATATAAATAGTTGAAACAAATATATGTAATAATAAAAAATGTGTCTAACAAGAGGATACTTAGTGAAGTAATAATTTTTATGTATTTTAATGTTATGAAACCATTCATTTTATATTAATCCTTAATATGCATCATAATTAAACATTTTATTTAAATTAAAATATTAAATAATCATTTTACGAAATTTAAAACATATAAGTAAAAACTCTATATAAGATATCAGTCAACGTAAAATGGAACAATAACACATTAAAACATCAATAACATCATTATAAAATAGTCAAATGTTATTAAATAAAAAATTTACTAGATATCATTATAAAGCATCATGTCACATCACAACTAGATCATCATCCAAATATGATGAAAATAATGAACACAAGTATAATATATCATCTAAGTCAATAATGATACTGGTAAAACCAAAATAATGTATTGTATTCAATAAAATAGTGGTGCAGAGCACCTCATCCTATCTTCCAAGGGACAACAAGGTTCATTTGATGTAATAATGGTTTGGATCCTTAGGATCAACCCATGTAATTTTTTAGTCCGTTTTGTAAGGATAAGGCTCCCAAAGGTGCTTTATAAACCTTGGGTCTCCTTAAACCAATAGGACCTTAGGGTTAATTTTTATAGGGTGTCATAGGGTTTATGTTATTATGGATAATAATTACCTTATAAATGGTCCTAGATCACATTTAGGTCCATTAGGGATTGATAGAATGCATTGTGCAAGATTTTGCAAAGTTGTTGTCAACAAATGCAAAATGTGCAAAAGTTGCAAAGTTGTATTTTTGCAATTGTTGCAAAGTTTCTTGGAAAGTTGAAATTTCTATCCCAATGGTCATAACCATCTTAAATATGGTTATGGTAATTGGAAATGGTCTATTTGTGTTATTTTAAGCATGACCAAGAGAGGAGAGAATGGTTTTGTACGATTCTTGGTGAATTTGAATAAGATAACATTCATTTTCCTGAGAAATTTCCTAGTTTTCTGTGTTGTACAATCTTGTATAGATTGGTTTGATTGAATGATTTCCATGAGAAGATAGAGGAATGAGTTAAATTTCATATGCATTTGGGTTGAGTCCATTTGGTGATCATAGAAGGGAGAATGATTCAATTTTGTATAGACTATTCAAGAAACCCTCCATAGACAAGGGTGTTTCAGAGATGGAGCCCTAACTTGACATTTCACCAATGGAATTAATTTACCACTTGGGAAATTCAAGTTAGGGATGTAAATTTAGAGATTCCAAAGGCACATGATGGGGGGTGTTGTTTTACTAGATTATCCATCAAGCCCCAGGCTAAATAAGCCCATGTACTTAGCCTAAGCACAATGAATAGGTGTAGACACTCAGACAAAAGGGGTAGTGTGACTTGGTAGATGACTAATTTGGAACATTTGAAGGTAGAAGAACAATTATGAGGTGGTGGATCAATTCTATGAACCCATTCTTTAGTACTTTCTTTGTTAACCAAGCCTAATTAGGCCTATTAGGTCTATGTACAAAGTAAGGATTAAGGGGTGCTGGAGTAGAGTTGAGTTCTGTGACCTTGGTATCTTACATAAGTCCCAAAAGGGTACTAGAAACTATAATTTTTTTACCAATTCATTAAGGGATAATTAAATTCGTTTCCTAAAAACCTCCTAGTGAGACCTAATAGAGTCTACTAGTGCAATAAGGGACAAATGTGTTGTGGATGCCTTATAATCCAATCAGTAGTAGGTTCTTAGTGTATATACCCTAAGAGTTGTGTCTCAATCATTAGGTTTAGAGTAGAAGTGAGGTAGAGTGGATTTGCATACTTTGGTTCAGATTTGGGAAAGTGTCCCTAAATCCCTAAATCTGTCCTAATTGATCTTAGCCCTAAGAAGTCAAGAAAGTTTTTTGAAGCACACTAGACCCTTGGAAGGGTGAAATACTTCTAGAAGAAGTATTTGGAGAAGGTGGGATTGAAGGATTTTTTGGTTTAAGTACTAACCAAGAGGGGGCCCATAGATCAAGCTTTTGGTTGTGCACTCTGCATTAGGTGGTATTAGATCACATAATAATCTATTTGGGAAGAGTAGTGAGGCAAAAATGTCAGAAGGTGGAGAAGAATAAAGAGATATCCCTATGAGGATGATCAATTTGGAGTTGGAAAAGTTTGTTAAAGAGAAAATGGTAGAAAGTAGGGCAGTAAGAGCTGAGAATAGGGCTACGAAGAGAGAGTTAGAAATATTGAAAGGTAAAGTGGATAAAGGAGTAGAGGATTTTGATTAAGAGGAAGAAGGGGGTGAAGAAGACATCCTTGGGTAGGAATGAGTACATGCAGACCAAAGACCTCTTCTTGAAGCCCTTGATAGGGTAGGGAAGAAAGAAAGGACAAATCTATTGGTGTTTTATGGAAAATTGAATCTAGAAGAATCTATGGATTGGTTGGAGACACTTGGGAATAATTTTGAGTGTGATGACATTTATGAGAGTCAAAAAATGAAGATAAAAAAATTAAGGATGAAGGGCCCTTCCCTTAGTTGGTGGAACTTCCTTCAAAATGAGAGGGTAGAAGAGGAAAATAATCTCATCTCTTCATGGAAGAGGATGGTTCTAGATGTTAAGAAGCAATTTGTACCAGAAGACTATGAGGTGATGTTGCAAAATAAATTGCAAAATCTAAGATAGAGGGACTTATATGTGAGCACTTACATATAAGAGTTTCATAAAATGACTCTTAAGGAAAAGCTCCCTGGGAATGAAAATTAGAAATCGACAAGATACTTGAATGAGCTCAAGTATAACAAAATAGATGTATTTAGCTTGTTCATTCTTGACATAGTTCATAAATGTTTTCAAATAGCACTTAAAATTGAAGAGAAACAAAAGATAAAGGGAGAGAAATAGAGTAGAGGAAGAGGAGGAAACTTCAAAGGAAGGGGTAAGTTTGGAGGAAGAGGAACATCTCCAAGGTCGTAAGGAGAAGAAAATAATCAAGACCAAGATGGTGAAACCAGTAATAGAGGTAGTTTATGAGGGATAAGACTCAGTAGAAAAGGATGATTTGGGGGCAGAGGACCAAGTGTCTTCATAATAAGATTCTTTATGTGCAACCAAATAGGACATCAATCCTTTGGGTTCCTAGAGAAGATTGGTTCTTACAAACAAGGGGGAGAACATAGAGTATAGTTGAATCAATAAGATGATGGTCATAGTGAGTCATCATATCACACATCCACATCAAGACCTACTGACCTTGAACAAGGTGAGTGTTTGATGTTGCATAGAAAAATATTGAAAGTCCCCACAACCAAGGAGCCACCTCAAAGGAATTCATTGTTCAAAACCACTTGCAAGGTGAATAATAAGGTATGTAAAGTTATTGTAGATTCTGGTTCCATAGATAACTTGGCTTCTAAAGAAATGGTTCATAAGATTAGACTCCAAAAGATCCCTCACCCTCACCCTTATAGAGTCTCATGGTTGAACAAGGAACAACAAGTCCTGATCAATTAATAAGTTTGGGTAGATTTCACCATAGGGGAATATAAAGATAAGATCATATGTGATGTAATAGAGATGGATGTCTACCATTTACTTCTAGGTGGACCTTGGAAGTATGATGTAGATTCCATAAATGATGGGAAGAAAAACATCTACCATGTGACTAAGGATGGAGTGAAATACACCATGTCCCCACTACTAGATGATGGGATGGAAATACATGTAGTGACCGGTTTGATGCTATTAGGTGAAAAGGAATTCAAGAAATACCTCAAGAAGAAAGACACACCATGCATTGTATTAGTTGTGAGACCTAAGGGAACACTAGTGGAGAGGCCTAGAGACAAAGTGTAGGAAATGAGTGTAGGTGCTAAGGAAGTGAAAGAATTGTTAAACAAGTACAAGGGGATAATTAGAGGCAGTGAGCTAGATACTTTAACACCACAAAGAGATATCAATCATTGCATAGACCTAATCAATGGTTCCACCTTACCAAAAAAGGAAGCCTATAAAATGACTCTAGAGAAAAATAAGGAGATTGAAATATATATTAAAGAATTGATGGCTAAAGGGTTCATAAGGAAAAGTATAAGCCTATGTGTAGTCCCTGTAGTTTGGCTCCCAAAAAAGAAGGAACCTAGAGACTTTGTATAGACTCTAGTGCTATAAAGAAGATCACTATAAGATATAGGTTTCTTATGCCTAGGATAGAAGACCTATTGGATTTCTTAGGAGGACAGAAATACTACTCAAAAGTGGATCTAAAGACTGGCTATCACTAGATTATGATAAGAGAGGGAGATGAGTGAAAAATAGATTTCAAGACAATAGAGGGTCTTTTTGAATGTTTAGTAATTCCTTTTGGGCTCTCAAATGCCCCTATGACTTTTATGAGGATTATAAATGAAATCTTGAAGCTCTACATCAACAAGTTGTTTTGATTACGTAAAAGTAGGTTTGAAGGGGACCCGAAACCCCAAACAAAATTAACCAAAGATAGGAACTGGTTATTTTTATCACTCCAAAGTGTCATGTGAAACTACCACAATGCTTTTCCTTGATTATATTTTCTCTCATAGGCCCCTTGGGTACACAAATTTGTCTACCTTTCAAGAGTAACATCAACAAGTTGTTGGGGACATCAACAAATTGTTATGGTATTTCTAGATGATATATTGATTTTTAGTAAGGATAGGGATGGGAACCTCAGACACCTAGATATGGTTTTGAAGAGACTTCATGAAGAACAATTGAAAATTAATTTGGAAAAGTGTGTATTCTTGCAGAAGGATCTTGTGTTTCTTGGCTTTGTGATATCACATGATAGTCTCAAGATGGTTTCCACTAAGGTAGAATCAATACTAAATTGGCCAACCCTAAGATCTGCATCAAAGTTAAAAGAATTTGATGGACTCTCAAGTTTTTATAGAAAATTTATTAAAATTTTTTAGTGGTGTGTGTGCTCCCATGATAGATACTATAAAAGGGGTTATGAAATGTAATTTTGTGTGGACTGAGGATGCAAACAAATAATTTGAGTATTTGAAAAGGAGAGTGGCAGATCAACCCATACTGGTTTTACCAAATTTTCATTAGGTCTTCATAGTTGAATGTGATGCAAGTAACAAGGCTATTGGTGGGGTTTTGAGTCAAGAATGGAGGCATGTTGCCTTCTCTAGTGAAAAACTAAATGAGGCAAAACAAAAGTAGTCAATCTATGATCTAGAGTTATATGATATGGTGCAGTCTCTTAGGAAATGGAAACAGTATTTACTACCTAAAGCATTTGTCATGTTTATTGACAATCACGCCCTCAGTTTCTTGAATACACAAGAAAAATTGAACCATAGACATATGAAGTAGATGGATTTTTTGCAATCCTACACCTTCACCATCAAGCATAAGAAAGGGATAGCCAATAAATTAGTTGATGCCCTTAGTAGGAGAAATTTGATAGTAAAGGAGATTCAATTGGAAAGTGTAGGGATCCACTCCATGAAGGACATGTACCCAAGTGATGAAAATTTCAAAGAAGCTTACCAAGTTTGCATGGATATGAGTGATAGGTATCATACTGATTTCTCTTATTTAATTTTGCAAGAGGGGTTACTCTTCAAAGGTAGACAACTTTGTGTACCCAAGGGGCCTATGAGAGAAAATATAATCAAGGAAAAGCATTGTGGTAGTTTCACACGATAGTTTGGAGTTGATAAAAATCTTGAACTTGTGACAAGATTCTACTTCTGGCTAAAGATGTAGATAGAAGTAAGAAAGTATGTGGAGGGGTATTTGGTTTGTCAAAAATCAAAAGGGAATACTTCCAATGATGGGTTATACACACCTCTTCCAATCCATAACAAGCCTTGGGATTCTGTAAGTATGGACTTTGTGATGCAGGAGTATCTCGGGTCCTTGGCAATCCCGTGTCACCAAAAACATGTTTGAGTTTGTTTGTCTTGCTTGGTTTCTACTTTGACCGAGTTGGTTCAGTGTTTCTTGGTTTCCTTTGTTCACCAATGTTGGTTAGTTATCTCTTTGGAACTCAGTAATTTCCCTGGCGCTCAGTGATACTTGTCTGGCACTCGGTGATGCTTGTCTGGCACTCGGTTGGATTTGCTTACCGATGGTTTCTTTTGAGTTTCTATTGAGGCCAACTTGTGCATTGATTATGGGTCACATATTTAATGCTGGTATCCATCATTGGGAAGCATGTGGTCCCAGATCTAACCATTCCTTTCATTGATTATGGATCTGAAGGCTGAATCAATTTGGTAGCCTCTTGTATAAATGTAGTTGTTTGGTTAGAGTTTAGGGAGTTAGTTTGGATAGAAGTAAGAAGATAGAAGATTAGAGATTATTCACAGATCCTCACATGTTTGAGGACTTCTATAATTCATTGTAATAGTTGTTTGTAACCTGGAAGGCCTTATAACCCGACATGAATGAATCCATTTGAAGTGAATATATGAAAGATCCTACATTTTCTCTCTCCCAATGTGTTGTTGTTGCTTCTATGTGTTGTTGAGAAAGGTGGTTTAGGTTAGGGTGTGCCATTCCTTGGCCCCTCCTACCTACTCTTACGTCAGGTGGTATTAGAGTGAGGAGAGATCTGGATCTAGGTTTGCGAATCTAGATTTGAAGGTTCCTTCTTATGAAGCCCTAGTTGAATTGTTGTGGGGTAGCAGATTGTGATCTGACCTACAATTGCAGAGGGTTTTCAGGATGGTTTGTGGGAGGTGATATGCAGATCTAGGATTGGCAGTCATGTTGAGACAAATTGCTGCTAGATTAGAAGATGTTGAAACATTCCATAGAAGAGGAAGACACCTTGAAGATGTTAGTGATGATGAAATTGAGGTAGAACAAGGTGATGTAGAACCTACACCTATGATGGATCAGGTGAGGAAATATTCTTGAAGGCTTTGACAAGTCTGAAGTCTACACCACACTTTAATCCTCTTGAGTATGGTGGAAAGCTGGATTCTAATGAATTGGTGGATTGGATCACAAAGATGGAAAAATATTTTGAGTATGAAAATGTACCGGAAGACAAGAAAGTGAAAATTTCAAGCACAAAGTTGAAAAGTCATGCATCCTTATGGTGGGAACATCTACAGCTGGATAGAAAGAGGAGAGGCAAAGAAAAAATCAAGGTATGGAGTAAAATGGTGAATAAATTGAAAGGAAAGTTCTTACCTTGTGATGATCAGATTAACCTAGTTAGGCAAATGCAAAGTTTGAGGTAGAAAGATAGCTCTTTAAAGGATTATACTGAGGAATTCTATAGATTAGATATTAGATCTAGACATGATGAAGATGATGTGGAAATAATTGCTAGATACCTGAATGGTTTGAGAGTTTCTATCGAAGAAGAAATCAGTTTGGTCAAATTAGAGAACATTGAAGAGGCTTATCAATTTGTATTGAAAGCTGAGGAGAAATTGGACAAGAGACATGAGCAAATATAGAGAGGCAGAGGTGGTAGATTCCCTAGAGGAAGAGGAAGATCCAATGGTGAAAATAGTAGATCTAAACTAGAAAAGACAACTTTGGATAAATGAAAGACTGAGTGGAAAGGTGAAAGTTCATCTAGAGGGAGAGGTAGTAACTACTGAGGTGGTTATAATAGAGGAAGTTTATGAGGAACTTGTTACAATTGTGGAGAAGAAGGACATAGATCATTTGAGTGTACACATGCAAGTAAGAAGGCTGGTAGTAGTAGAAATGCTTTGGTGCAAGAAGAATCACCGAATGAACATGAGAAGGAAAATAACTTGATGGTAAGAAGATCACTTTGGAATGAAGGAAAAAAGGAAGATTTGGTAAGGAAAAGTTTGTTCAAGACCAGATGTAGAGTTTCTGACAAAGTTTGGAAGGTAATCATTGATAGTGGTAGCTCAGAGAACCTAGCATCTGAGGAAATGGTCACAAAGTTGTAGTTGAAAAGGTTGGAACATCTGAAGCCCTATCAGATCTCATGGATCAAAGATGAGCTAACACTCTTGGTAAGTACACAATGTTATGTGAATTTGAAGATTGGAAAGTACTATGATAAGGTGTTATGTGATATCATGCCTATAGATTATTGTCATATTTTGTTGGGTAGACCTTGGCAATATGATAGACATGCTATGTATGATGGTAGATTGCATAAGTATACTATTTTGGCTGATGGAAAGAGACAAATCTTGTTACCTTTGATGGAAGAACCTATTAGTAATGTTTGCACATCTGTGAAAGTTTTCTTGATGGAAGGAATAAAGTTTGTTAAGGATTTAAAGAGAGATGATGTATGTTTTGCTGTGATTCCTAACAAACTGAGTAAGAAAATAGAAGATAAAGGTCCTGAGGAAATTGATAAGTTACTCACCGAGTACAGTGAAATCATTTCTAATAATGTACTTGATGGTTTGCCACCGAAAAGAAGCATTGATCATTGTATGGATCTTATCCCTGGAGCTAGTTTACCGAACAAGGCACCTCATCAATTGACACCTACCGAGAATTAGGAATTGAACCAATAGATTCAAGAGTTGCTAGAGAAATGTTTGATCAGAGAAAGTTTGAGTCCTTTTGCAGTACTTGCGGTATTGGCACCTAAGAAGAATGGAGAGTGGTGAATGTGTACTGAAGTATAGGTTTCCTATATGGAGAATGGATGATATAATGGATAGTTTGACTGGAGCAAAGTATTTTACCAAGATTGATTTGAAAAGTGAGTATCATTAGATCAGAATTAGAGAAGGTGATGAATGGAAGACTACTTTCAAGACAAAAGAAGGTTTGTATGAGTGGTTGGTTATGCCCTTTGGTTTAACTAATGCACCAAGTACTTTTATGAGGTTGATGAATGAAGTTTTGAAGAAACTCTTGGGTAAGTTTGTGATTGTATATCTTGATGATATTATGATATTCAGTAAGACCAGAGAAGAACATTTGTTGCATGTTAGACAAGTTTTGTAGAGATTGAAAGAAGAAAAGTTGCTGATAAATTTGAAAAAGTGTTCATTCATGAAAGAGGAGATTATGTATTTGGGATTTGTGATTTCAGTTGAAGGTTTGAAAATGGATCCTAAAAAGGTTGAAGCTATTTTGAATTGGCCTACACTTGTGAATGCTATTGAGGTAAGATCATTTCATGGTTTGGCAAGTTTTTACCAAAATTTCATTAGAAATTTTAGTTCAATTTGTAATGCTATGACTGAGACTATGAGAGGAGACAAAAGAGAATTCAAGTGGACACATGGAGCTGAAATTTTTTTTGAGACTTTGAAGTAGAAGGTTGTTGAATTGCCTATTTTGGCATCGCCTGATTTTAATAAGGTATTTCAAGTGGAATGTGATGCAAGTGGAAGTGCAATTGGAGCTGTGTTGAGTCAAGAAGGTAAACCTGTTGCTTTCTTTAGTGAAAAGTTGAATGATTCAAAAAGGAAATATTATGTGTATGATCAAGAATTCTATGCTATTGTTCAAGCACAAAAGAAATGGAGACATTATTTGATGCCAAGTGAATTTGTGTTGTATATCGATCATAAGGCTTTACAATATTTGGGTAGTTAGAATAAGTTGAATTAGAGACATATGAAATGGGTTGAGTATTTGCAGAGTTATACATTTGTGATAAAGCATAAGAGTGGAGTCACTAACCAAGTTGTTGATGCATTGAGTAGAAGGAGATCTCTGATGATCGAGATGAAAATTGGAATTCTAGGCTTTGATGACATGAGAGATTCTTATGAATTTGATCCTGATTTTTCTAAGTTGTGGAGAAAGTGCAGAGCACCTATTCAAGATCAACAAAGTACTAAATGGGATGAATACTTTATGCAAGAAGGTATGTTGTTTAAAGGTATTTAGTTGTGTATACCGAAAGGACTAATGCGAACTAATTTGATAAAAGAGAAACATAGCGGTGGTTTGGCTGGACATTTTGGTGTTGATAAGACATTGAATTTTATTAAGGAGAAATACTTTTGGCCATAGTTGTATAAAGGTGTTTGGAAATTTATGAAAAATTGTGGAGTTTGTCAAGTTGCAAAAGGAGTTAGTCAGAATACTGGATTGTATACACTGATTGCTGTACCTGAGAAACCTTGGATTGACATCAATATGGATTTTGTTCTTGGCTTACCAAAGATAGTAAGAGGTAATGATTCCATATTTGTTGTTGTGGATAGATTTTCTAAAATGACACATTTTATACCTTGTAGAAAGACATCAGATGCAGTGCATGTAGTAGATCTTTTCTTTAAGGAAATTGTCAGATTGCATGGATTACCGAGGAGTATTATCTCTAATTGAGACAGTGAATTTTTTGGATACTTTTGGAAGAATCTTTGGAGAAAGTTGGGTACCAAGTTGAAATATAGTTCTACATTTCACCCACAAAATGATGGACAAACATAAGTTGTGAATAGAAGCTTGGGTAATCTTTTGAGATGTTTAGTTGGAGACACACCGGGTAATTGGGATTCTATGTTGGCACAAGTAGAGTTTGCATACAATAATTCAGTGAATAGGAGTACTAGAAAAATACCTTTTGAGATTGTAAATGTCATACAACCAAGAGGTATATCTAATTTGAGAGACATTGATGATGAAAGAAAGAGAAGTGCCGAAGGAGAAAAAATTTGTTGAGTACATGAAGACATTGCATGAAGATGTGAAGCTGAAACTAGAAAAGAGTAATAAAAAATACAAAGATAGAGCTGATAGATCAAGAAGACATAAGACTTTTGATGTTGGTAATGAAGTGATGGCTCATTTGAGAAAAGGAAGATTTCCTGTTGGAATATATGGGAAGCTGAAGATGAAGAAGTTTGGACTTTGCAAGATTTTGAGAAAATTTGACAGTGGAAATGCATATGAAGTTGAGTTACCTGATGACATGGATATATCACCTATATTCAACATTTCTGATTTGTATGAGTTTCATGAATCTAAAGAAGACATGGCAATACTGACAGATTATCCTAAGAAACAAAATGAAGAGGTTGAGCACATTTTGGAACAAAGAATTGATAGAAGTACAAGAGGAAAATAGTATATGGAATATATGCTAAAGTGGAAGAATAGATTGATTGAAGATAGTTCTCGAGTTTCACAGTCTGAGTTGGATGCAACTCAGATCATACCTACTAAATGATTCAAAGAATCATTTTAAAATAACCCCAGGTGTCTGATGCAGGAGCATCTTGGGTCCTTGGCAATCCCGTGTCACCAAAAACATGTTTGAGTTTTTTTGTCTTTCTTGGTTCCTACTTTGACCAAGTTGGTTCTGTGCTGCTCGGTTTCCTTTGTTCACCGGTGTTGGTTGGTTATCTCTTTGGCACTCAGTAATTTCCCTAGCACTTGGTGATGCTTTTTTGGCACTTGGTTGGCTTTACTTACCGACGGGTTTCTTTTGAATTTTTGTTAAGGCCAACTTGTGCATTGATTATGGGTCACAAATTTAATGCTGGCATCCATCATTGGGAAGCGTGTAGTTCCAAATCTAACTATTTCTTTCATTGATTGTGGATTTGAAGGCCAACTCAGTTCTGTAGCCTCTTGTATAAATTTAGTTGTTTGGTTAGAGTTTAGGGAGTTAGTTTGGATAGAAGTAAGAAGATAGAAGATTAGAGATTATTCATAGATCCTCACATGTTTGAGGATTTCTGTAATTCATTGTAATATCTGGGCATAACTAAGAAGGCCTTACAACTCGGCATGTATGAATCTATTTGAAGTGAATATATGAAAGATCCTACATTTTCTCTCTCCCACTTTGTTGTTGTTGCTTCCGCATGTTGTTGAGCAAGGTGGTTTAGGTTAGGGTGTGCCATTCCTTGGCCCCTCCTACCTGCTCTTGCATCACTTTGTATTAGGACTCCCTAAAACTAAATATGGTTATGACAGTGTGTATGTAGTTCTGGACAGATTTTTCAAAATGACTCATTTATTACCTTGTAAAATAACCCATGATGCATCTCATATTGTAGGAATATTATTTAAGGATGTTTTTAGACTCCATGGTTTACCATTGTCCATTATTTTTGATAGGGATTATAAATTCATAGGATATTTTTGGAGGAATCTCTAGAAGATATTGGGAAAAAATCTATGTTTTTCATCTTCTTATCACCCTCAATTAGATGGTATAACTGAGGTGACAAATAGGTCTCTTGGTAGCCTATTAAGATGTCTTATAAAGGAACATGACACTAGTTGGGATGCCATATTTCCATAGGAATAATTTTCATATAATGACTCAGTGAACGTGAGTACTGGTCTTAGTCCATTTCAGATTGTGTTTGGCTCTCATCCACGGGGTGTCTTGGAGTTAAGGTATGTCAAAGATCTAGATAAAAGAAGTGCCCAAGCGAAGGATTTTGCAGAGGTAATGAAAGAGATTCATCAACAAGTACTAGATAAATTAAAACATGTGATTTAATAGTACAAATAGAATTTTGATAAGAAAAGGAGAGACTTGCAATATCAGATGGGAGATATGGTGATGATTCGTATAAAAAAGGAGAGGTTACCTAAAGAAAAGTACACTAAATTGATGATGAAAAATCTTGGTCCTTTCAAGATCCTCAAAAGAGGTGGAAATAATGCATACAAAATAGATTTACCCTCTGATATTAGTTTATGTCCAATATTTAATGTGTCTGAAATGTTTTCCTATAAAGGTCCTATTAGTGAAGTTTGTGATGCAGGTGACCAAGGTACCAATCAGCTAGACCTACAAGAAAATCTTCCAAAGCCATCAAAGCCTGATATTGAGTGCATTTTGGAAAAGAGGGTTAGTCATAAGATAAGGAGGAGGACCTATTTTGAGTTCCTGGTAAAGTGGAATAACACACCTCCTGAAGATTCGACATGGATGATTGAGGAAGATATTGCTAAAGATGGAGCAACCCTTGTAGAGATTCCCACTAAAGAGACTTGAGTTCTTTTTACCCTAAGGAGTATTGTGAAGAGTACCTCATCTTGTCTTCCAAGGGACAAAAAGGTTCATTTAATTTAATAAGGGTTTGGATCCTTAAGATCAACCCTTGTAATCTTTTGGTCTATTTTGTAAGGCTAAGGGTCCAAAAGGTGCTTTATAAACCCCAAGTCTCCTTAAACCAATAGGACCTTAGGGTTAATTTTTATAGGGTGTCATAGGGCTTATGTTATTATGGCTAATAATGACCTTAGAAATGATCCTAGATCACATTTAGGTCCATTAGGGGTTGATAGAATGCATTGTCCAAGATTTTGCAAAGTTTTTGTCAACAAATACAAAAAGTGCAAAAGTTGCAAAGTTACATTTTTGCAATTGTTGCTTGGAAAGTTGAAAATTATATCCCAATGGTTATAAACATCTGAAATATGGTTATGGTCATTTGAAATGGTCTATTTGTGTTATTCCAGGCCTGGCCAAGAGAGGAGAGAATGGTATTATGATGCAGGAGCATCCTAGGATTCTTGGCAATCTTGTATCAACCAAAAATATGTTTGTCCTTGAAGGTAGATTGTTAGTTTTGATCTTGGTTTGGTGGAGTACTTGCTTGGTTTGGGGGACTAGTTGCTCAGTTTCTATGGTTACCAGGGTACTCAATCTCTAAAGAACACTTGGTAATTGAAGGCATTAGTTCACTAGCACTCAGTGATAACTGCGTTACTCGGTCATGCTTGGCATGGTCGGTTGACTCGTGCTCACTTATTTCCTCTGTTGCTCGGTGTTCTTGCTATCCAACTGGATTGTTTTGTTGGATCATCTTGGCCAACTAGTTCTATTGATTTGGGTCACACTCCTTGAGTTATGGATTGACCATTGGACATGTGGGGACCTAGATCTGGCATGTTGCATTCTTCTATGCAGATCTGATGACCGTTAGGGCCATCTTTGAGAGTTTATTTATTTTTTCAGGCTATGTGAGAGTTGAATGATGTTTTAACATTTAATATTTGTTTGTAAGGGTTTATTGTTTCATCAACTGACTTGTGGTTCAGAATCAATATTTATAGGATACTTGGGTAGTTGTTTAGGGAGGATCAGATAATTGGAAGGAAAGTTAGTAGCCTATGAGCTTCGGAGCAAGAAGATTGCTTGGAAGTTTGAGTACAAGTTTAGGTCTTTCCTGGGTGCCTACTAGTGTGCTGTGTGTTGCAGACTTGGGCTAGGTGAATACTAATGTTGTGGAAAAGATTTGGATCCTACGAGATCTTGTAGACTATTATTTTCTTTGTATTTGGCCATAACTAGGAAGGCCTTACAGCCCAACACATTGTGTGTAATCACTAATTTGATGAATAAAGACTTCTATTTTATTTTAGATATGTTGTTGTTGTTGTGTATTTCTGCTGCATATTGGTTTGGCTACAAGGTTGGCTAGTCCTTAATTGGATCCACAAGCCTTAATTGCATCAGGTGGTATCAAAGTGAAGTTGGTTCCTATTTGAGAAAAGTCTATTCCTGTTGGATCCAAGTGGATCTTGTGTGTTTGTGTCTGGATCTTGATTTGAAGATGCCTCCAAGGAGAAATTGTGAGATCTCAGAGGAAGAAGAAACTACTGGATAATTCAGTCTTGATGATTTTAGGGCTTTGCAGAAACAAGTGCAAGACGTACAAGAAGAATTGACAAAGAAGAAGCCTACATTGAAAGAGGATAGTGATGATGAATTTTAGGAAGATCATTTTGAAGAAGCTGTAGAAGAAGCTAGAGATCCTGAGGAGAATTGAATTCTGAAAGCTATGTATAAGATTGGAAAAAGACCTAAGATTAAAGTTTTGACATTTGCTAGAAGCCTTAGGTCAGAAGAATTGATTGATAGGATCAATGAGATTGATGAGTACTTTGAGTATGTAGAAATAGAAGATCCTGATAGGGTTAGATTTGCAAAGACTAAGTTGAAAGGTCATGCAAATATCTGGTGGAGAGAAGTTCAGTTGGAAATGGGTAGAAGAGGAAAAGAAAAGATCACTAAGTGGAACTGAATGGTTGACAAGTTAAAGAAGCAATTCATTATAGTGGATTATGAATTGGACATGTTTAAGAAGATGCAAGCTTTGAAACAAACTAAAAAATTGGTACAGGAGTATACTGAGGAATTTTAAAGAATCCTGATTAGGACTAGTCATTATTAAGCTGATAAAGAGAAGGTTGCTAGGTATGTCTATGGTTTAAGACCTAGTATTCAGGAAGAGTTACTTACTGTGTGGATGAAAACAATCAGTGATTCTTATCAAATGGCATTAAAGATTGAAGAGAAGATGAATAAGAAGTATGAAGGAAAATAGAGCAATAGGAACAAAAGTGGTACAACTGGTGAAGCAGTTGCTGAAAGTAATGTGATAGAGAATCCTAAGTATGATGTGGGATCTAACAGTGGTCAAGTTACTAAGAATTCTTGATAGAGAGGAAGATGGAAGAATTAATCCACCACTACTTGTTATAACTATGGCGCAGCTGGTCATAGAAGTTTTTATTGTCCTAAGAAGAGGGTGGCACTAGTTGCTGAAGAAGATATTGTGAATGTTGTAGAAAAAGGTGAGACACTTATCACTAGAAGGTTAGCTGCATGTGTCCATGAACCAATACAAAGGAGAAATTTGTTCATAACCAGATGTAAGTGCAAGGATAAGGTATGTAATGTTATAGTTGATGGTGGTAGTTATGAGAACTTTGTTTCAGATGAAATGGTTAGTAAATTGAATTTGGAAAGAAGGAAGCATCCTAATCCTTATTAGATTAGTTGGATACAAGATGTTTCTAAGGTTAGGATTGAAGAACAATGCTTGGTTAAATTTTAGATTGGCTCTTACCATGATGAGACATTGTGTGATATATTGCCTATGGATGCTTGTCATCTATTTCTCGGTAGACCTTGGAAATTTGATAGGAATGTTTTGTTTGATGGTTGTGCTAATACCTAAGTGGTTAGGCATGAAGGAGCTTGGCATAAGCTGATACCTTTATAGGAATTAGGGGTTAAGGGATGTGGAGTTATCAGGTGCTATCCTTATGGAAAACCTCAGGAGTAGATAGTTGATGAACCTATTCCTGTTAAGTCTAGTTTGAAGGAGAAGAAGAATGATATATCTGAAGAGTTTGTTGAGATGAAGAGGCAGATGGTCTTTTTGGCAGAGATGGTACAACAGATGGTGACATTTTTGACATAGAGAGATGTAGATGATATTGAGTTGGTTGAGGAGTTTGGAGGGGATGAACCTTATTGAGGCATTGATGTGATCGGTAGTGGTCAGAGTCGGTTGCTATCAGTTGCTGACCGGAAGGATAAGAAAAGTGGAAAGCAAAAGGAATTTTTTCATGAGATAGGGATGAAGTGAAGACTACTTGGGATGAAGGAGAAGAGGAGATATGGGTGAAGAATAGATTTGGAATACCTGTTTTGAATCCCTTGAGGCATTCTTGATTTCCTTATGAGAATCTTTCTTACCTAGGGTGTCTAATGTAGGAGCATCCTAGGATTCTTGGCAATCCTTTATCAACCAAAAATATATTTGTCCTTGAAGGTAGATTGTTAGTTTTTATCTTGGTTTGGTGGAGTACTTGCTCAGTTTGGGGGACTAGTTGCTTAGTTTCTATGGTTACCCAGGTACTCGGTCTTTGAAGAACACTCGGTAACTGAAGGCATTGGTTCACTAGCACTCGGCGATAACTGTGTTACTCAGTCATGCTTGGCGTGGTCAGTCAACTAGTGCTTGGTTATTTCCTCTATTGCTCGGTGTTCTTGATATCCGACTGGATTATTTTGTTGGATCAGCTTGGCCAACTGGTTCCATTGATTTGGGTCACACTCCTCAAGTAATGGATTGACTATTGGATGTGTGGGGACCTAGATCTAGCGTATTGCATTCTTCTATGTAGATTTGATGATCGTTGGGGCCATCTTTGAGAGTTTATTTATTTTGTTAGGCTATGTGAGAGCTGATTGATATTTTAGCATTTAATATTTGTTTGTAAGGGTTTATTATTTCATCAGCTGACTTGTGGTTGGGAATCAAGATTTATAAGATGCTTGGGTAGTTGTTTAGGGAGGATTAGATAGTTGAAAGGAAAGTTAGTAGCCTGTGAGCTTTGGAGCAGGAAAATTGCTTGGAAGTTTGAGTACAAGTTTAGATCTTTCCTGGGTGCTTACCAGTGTGATGTGTGTTGCAGACCTGGGCTAGCTGAATACTAATGTTGTGGAAAATATTTGGATCTTGTGAAATCTTGTAGACTATTATTTTATTTATATCTGGCCATAATCGGGAAGGCCTTACAACCTGACACATTGCATGTAATCAGTGATTTGATGAATAAAAACTTCTATTTTATTTCAGATATGTTGTTGTTGTGTATTTCCATTGCATATTGGTTTGGCTACAAGGTCAGTCAATCCTTAATTGGATCCACCAGCCTTGACTGCATCATATTATACGATTCTTAGTGGATTAGAATAAGATAACATTCATTTTCTTGAGAAATTTCCTTCTTTTCTGTGTTGTACGATCCTATACAGATTGGGTTGACTAAATTATTTCCACAAGAAGATAGAGGAATGATTTAAATTTCATATGCATTTGGGTTGAGTCCATTTGGTGATCATAGAAGGGAGAATCATTCAATTTTGTATAGATTGTTTAGCAAACCCTTTATAGACAAAGGTGTTTGAGAAATGGAGCCCTAACTTGAAATTTCACCAGTGGAATGCCTTTTCCACTTGGTAAATGAAATTTAGAGATTCCAAAGGTGTAGGACGGGGGGTGTTGTTTTACTAGGTTATCCATCAAGCCCTAGACTAAATAAGCTCATGTATTTAGCCTAAGCGCGGTGAATGTGTGTAGACACTTAGACATAAGGAGAAGTATAACTTGGTAGATGGTATATTTGGAACATTTGAAGGTAGAAGAACAAGTTTGAGGTTGTGGATCAATTTTGTGATCCCATTCTTTAGTACTTGCTTTGTTAACCAAGCCTAATTAGGCCTATTAGGGTTGTGAACAAAGGGTTAAGGGGTGATGGAGTAGAGTTGGGTTATGATACCTTGGGATCTTACATAAGTCCCAAAAGGGTACTAGGAACTATTGTATACAAATAAATGTATCTTCATAGAATTAGGGTTAATCATCAATAATAAGTGAAATAATAACTAAATACAACCACAATTGAGCAACTATTTAACAAAATCAATGATTAATTGAGCATCCTAGAGCTCTCTAACTAAGATGTTAATGACTGAGCTCTCAGCAAGCTCTCATTAATGATAGTTCTAGAATGAGAATGATGAAGATAAAACAATGCTAAAGTTAAACAATTATCAAGATAAATGCTAAAATGCTCTTAAATGTTTTTCTAAACTCAAATTGCAAGAGGTTTGATGCAATTCTCAGATAGGTGGTTGATGAATTGTGAAGAATTTTGGCCTCCCTTTTATAGATTTTCTAATGGTAGGGGGTGTAGTTGTGTTTAATCATGATTGAGTTGGGGTTAAGTCTTTGGTTCCACCCTTTGAAGACAAAGCAAAGTTTGTGTCCTCAAAGCTTGGGACAAGTAGACAAGATGGATGGTTGAGATTCCTTTTCACTTTGAGTGAATGAGATTCAATTGGGCTTGATCCATGTGAATGTCTTTCCTCAAATTTCATTGGTTCATTGATTTTCCTCTCTTTGTGGTTGTTGAGAGTAATTGATTTTTATTAATTGATTTATTTTAGCCATGTACCCCTTGAATGGGTTGAATTTAATTTAATCCAAGACTATACAATTAATTGAATTAATTGTATTTTGATTTGATTGCACTTGATTAAAATGCTCTCAATTTTGATTTTGATTGAATTAAGACTTGATCTTCATTTTGATTGGCTAATTATGCATTGTGATTTAATTGATTCAATCATTTCCTTGATTTGCTTTGATTTGACTTAATTTGCTTTGAATTATCATTGAATTGTCTTTGTCCATTTTTAGGTGATTACAAATGCCACTCTTTGAATTGGCATGCAAAGCATGTCGATTCAAAGAATACTCTAATCTTGCTTGATAATCGGTCTTGATTCATTGATGGTCAATCTTTGATGTTCGTTTGATGGTCTTTTGATGGTCAATCCTCTGATTCTTGATATGAAATTGCTGCAGGTAATGATTGATATGAAACTCTCCTGATTGATGTGATTTTGATGATCGTTCTTGATATGATGATTGATTTGTTGATCGATATGAAATTTTCTTGATGGTCTGATCCTGATATGATACCTGCTTCGATGATTGATTTTGATGTGATGCCCCATTCATTTGATTACGAATTTTTTTTTGATAAAAGCTTTCGCTTTGATTTGATGATCGGTCCCTTGATTTTCGATGATGTTATTGCTGATGTTGTTATGATTATCTGATGGTATGCCCCCTCAGGAAATGAATCAAATTTTTTTTGGATGATTTGGTTGAGAATGGGAAATTTTGATTTGTTTCCCAATATAGAAATTTGGAAATGCCCCGATCATGAGAGAATTTGATGATAAAATATTTGATTGATAAGATGAGATACATTGATGATGGTTTGGTATCGTTTGATGTCAGTTAGAATCACTTAGTTGATGTTGATGTCAATCTAATAGGATAAGTTGATGGGTTGATATTTCACTCTCAAGATCTAGAGAGACAAAACAATGATTTTCCTTCCTCATGATATAGAGTTAGGAGTTTTGATACACTCACAATGAGCAAATGGATGATATGATAACTTGATTGACGTTAGATGATCAATTGGATGATTTGAATGATTAATATTTGATACATCATGATTAGATGTTTTGATGATGAAAAATTAGAGATTGATAGAAGAGAAGGTGATGAATAGGATTAGGTTGCCCCTAGTTGATTAGCATGATTATTTTTGATGATTTCCTTGATGAAGCATGGATCATTTGATGGATCCTGATTTGCATGTACTTGTATCTTGATGATGTTTATGTACCTTTGATGATCAAATTGAGCATGATTTTTGATGATGGATATTTCAGACATTGATGATGTTGATCGAGACTTTGATTATATTGATGGACATTTGATGATGTAGATTTCAAGAAATTTGATGATGTACCATTGATGATATCATTGATCATTTGATGTATCTTGATTTGGTCTTTTGATGATGATAACTACACCCCCTTTCTATTTTCCTCTTGCAAATTAAGCTAAGAAAGGCAAAATAATATATACAATGCATCTAATCTAAGATGTATGCAGCTAACTGTCATTATTCAAGATTTAGAGCTTATTTTCATCATCGAGCTTTTGGAACATGAAATTGGTACAACCCTCACTGGTTCAACCATGATGATATGAATACCTCTTTCCTCGGATTTTAATATTGCAAATAAACAATCAAAGAATTTATCCCTTTCATATACAAATGTCCTCGATGATTCTTTGATGATCATGTCATTAGACGGATTCGCATACTGCTATGAATCAATAATGGCAAGCACTCAAGAAGCAATCAAGAAAATATCATGTCGTCGTCATCGCTCATCTAGTCAAAGACTTCATCAATTTGCTAAAAAGACATGATTCCAAAAATTTAGTAACACTTTGAACATTTTTGCTTTTGTTTGTAGATCCATATTTCAACAACTTCATCCTCTTTGATCCTTAGTTATGTTTAAGCTTTTTAGATTTTCATCTGATTTGATTAAGCTTTTTAGATTTTGATCTAATTTTTCAAATTCTGTTGTTTAAATCAAGTATTTGGATGTTTGAAATGTAATATTGATCATGAAGTTCAAGTGTAACAATTTTCCAATTTTGCTGCAATGATTTGAGTCAATTGATGTTTGCTTTGCTAAGTTTGTTTAATTTGGATTGGTGCCCCTGGTTTGATTTAGCAAAGATCATGATTTGTTGGGCAATGCAACTTTTGAGTGTTTACTTAAGATTTGCAATTTTTAGATTTTTAAAAGATTTTCAATTTTTTTTTTTGGATTTTTAGAGGTTTTTGATGTTTTTGAATTTTAAAGATTTTTGATGTTTTTGAATTTTGGAGATTTTTTATGTTTTTGGATTTTAGAATTTTTGACTTTTTTTTTAAAAGATTTTTAGAGATCTTAGATTTTTTTGATTTTAGAAATTTTTGATTTTTTTGATTTTTAGAAATTTTTGATTTTAGAAATTTTTGATTTTTAGAGATTACTAGTTCTCAAGCAAGATCACATTGAATTTCCCCCAATGTCTAGCAAGGTATAGGACATGAAAGATGGATTTGCAAACTGATGGATGCGAGATGAATAGGCCATGATGGATGAAGCAAGTGTGTTACCTATAGGACTATCTCCTCAAGATTATCCAAGCTATGGAAAAATAATATCTCAATATAGGACAATGATGTGGTGTTGGATAACATATAGAATAATGACCTAGTATCATGACAATCGTCCAAAGGAGTGGACATGAAAGAGACTTTCTATAACATTTTTTTTTCTTTATTCATTTCTTCTGGATCAAGATCAAGGGATAAATGTGTATAGGATCACACAATCATGATAAAGGGATGGTCAAGGCTATGAGTGAATGGTTTGGGATTATGGGAAGGATTCTTAGGAATAAGAAAGGTGGCTTTAGGATAAGCAAGATCATGATAGGGTAGTGTGAATGCAACAAGTGAATAGGTTGATGGATAGGATAACTCATGTCAAGATACTTAATGCTCATAGATATGTTCAACCTTGTCAAGATCAAAGGTGAAAGATGTAATACGGATGCAAGTGAGATCAATGGTAGAAAGATGGAGGATATGATGAATGAAATTTTCCCCCAAGTGTAGAGTGCAAGAGAAAGGAATTACGCATGATGCTTGTTTGCCAGGTTTTCATCATGGTACTTGTCCAAGATGCCTCAAGAAGTGGTTTTCACCATAGGATGGATTTGGAGGATGTGGAAGGAATATGGTTATGCACCAATGGAGGTAAATGGGATGTGGGAGGGATATCGACATCTTTATTTTGAGTGTTTACTTAAGATTTGCAATTTTTAGTTTTTTAAAAGATTTTCAATTTTTTTTTTTGGATTTTTAGAGGTTTTTGATGTTTTTGAATTTTAAAGATTTTTGATGTTTTTGAATTTTGGAGATTTTTTATGTTTTTGGATTTTAGAATTTTTGACTTTTTTTTCTTAGATTTTTAGAGATTTTTGATTTTTTTGATTTTTGATTTTTTTGATTTTTAGAAATTTTTGATTTTTTTGATTTTAGAAATTTTTGATTTTTTTGATTTTTAGAGATTACTAGTTCTTAAGCAAGATCACATTGAATTTCCCCCAATGTCTAGCAAGGTATAGGACATGAAAGATGGATTTGCAAACTGATGGATGCGAGATGAATAGGCCATGATGGATGAAGCAAGTGTGTTACCTATAGGACTATCTCCTCAAGATTATCCAAGCTATAGAAAAATAATATCTCAATATAGGCCAATGATGTGGTGTTGGATAACATATAGAATAATGACTTGGTATCATGACAATCGTCCAAAGGAGTGGACATGAAAGAGACTTTCTATAACATTTTTTTTTCTTTATTCATTTCTTTTGGATCAAGATCAAGGGATAAATGTGTATAGGATCACACAATAATGATAAAGGGATGGTGAAGGCTATGAGTGAATGGTTTGGGATTATGGGAAGGATTTTTAGGAATAAGAAAGGTGGCTTTAGGATAAGCAAGATCATGATAGGGTAGTGTGAATGCAACAAGTGAATAGGCTGATGGATAGGATTACTCATGTCAAGATACTTAATGCTCATAGATATGTTCAACCTTGTCAAGATCAAAGGTGAAATATGTAATACAGATGCAAGTGAGATCAATGGTAGAAAGATGGAGGATATGATGAATGAAATTTTCCCCCAAGTGTAGAGTGCAAGAGAAAGGAATTACGCATGATGCTTGTTTGCCAGGTTTTCATCATGGTACTTGTCCAAGATGCCTCAACAAGTGGTTTTCACCATAGGATGGATTTCTTTTCTTTTCTTTTTTTTTTTTTTTTTTTTTTTCAATTTTTCTCTTTTTGGATGGACTCAAGCCTCATGCTCTTTGGATACTCCTCTTGAAAAGGTATGATATGACAAGCCAAGGCTGCTGAAAGGTATGCTCAAAGATGTTGATAGGGTGATGAAAAGGTGATATGGTGGATAAGGTAGAGGGTGGCTAAAGATTTATGTAATGGATTGGATAATGGAAATGGAAGGATAATGAATGAGAAGATAATAATTCTTTCCATGTGTGGGCATGAAAAAGAGAATGGAAGGGTAATGAATAGGAGGATAAGAAGTATTATCAAGATCAACATTGATACACACCTTGAAGGGTAGTGAAATAGTGGAGGAAAAATGGGTGAAATAGCTTGGGATTTTGATGTAAGAGAGGATATGGATCTTGGGACACAAGGACTCAAAATGGATGGATGAGATGGAATGTGTTTGGGAGAATGTGGACTGAAATCCTTTGGAAGCTTGAATTTCAACTTTGATTTCTCTTTTGTGTGTAAGTCTTTCAAAAGTGACTTGGGAATCAACACTTTCTTTGATTTGTCTTTCCTTTTAGATGCTTTAGAATGCATTTCTTCAATGAGGAGTTTAGGAACCCACATTTTCTTTGATTTTTCTTTTTTCTTGATGGACCTTTGTGGTCTCTTGAATATTTCTTTTTTTCTTGCATTCACATGTCGATTAGATGGGACATGGTGCTCTTTATACATAAGTGGATTCTTGGATTTCTAATTTTTATGTTGCGCATTCAAATTTCTTCCAAAGGACTTGAGATTGATGGATGAATAAGGTAGATATGGATAGTTCATAAGGAGGATTGACATGGATGGGTGCTCAATTTTTTAAGTATGTATGTCTTTGTTGATCTTGATAGGATATAGGGTAAGTGGATTGTGGGATAGGGATGGTAGGAAAGGTTGATGGAGAAATGTAAGGGCCCAATATGGATGGAAGATCTGAAGGTTTCAACTTTGGGATGTAGGGACCAAGGATGGATTTGGAGGATGTAGAAGGAATATGGTTATGCACCAATGGAGGTAAATGGGATGTGGGAGGGATATCGACATCTTTATTTTGAACTGCATGGCCAAGGCTTTCATCTTTCAGATTTATCTTTGTACCCATAGGCTTATATGTAGCTTTGATAGGAGTGACTTTGATATGAGCAGTTGAAGCTTGAGATAGGTATAGAGGCTTATGAAAAGTAGATGTTGGGGTACTTCGATCTTGACAAGGATCTTTTGATAGCCTAGGAAGAATACTTTACTTTTGATTTTCGATAAGTTCATTAGAGATGGAAGGAATACTTTGATCTTGCTTAGGAGATGGGTATGATATAGGAGGTGAAGGAATATGGGATGTTTGGGATGGAAGTATATCTTCTTGAAAGAAATTGAAGGGTATGAAGGATTCATCGTGGGATATGGGATTTTGGTCAACTATAGGATAAGAAGGGATAATATCTTGATCTTGATCCTTAATAAGACTTATTTCTTTACAATTTTGATTAGTCTCTTGACATGGAGCCTCTTCTAAGGAAAATGTAGGAGTTTGGATTTTCACATGGGATTCTTGAAGGGCTAATGAAAGTTCATTTGAAATAGGTACAATAGGTATTTTAGCACATGAAGGCTTGGAGTCTATAACCTTTGAAGCATGGAATACATTTTTAGCAAGATGTAGGTTAGCTTGGATCTCTTTTAGAGGTAGCCCTTGAGGGTATACATAGTCATTATGAAAACTATTTGGATCTTTGTTTGATGGAGGCATATTGGATAGCTTTTCTTCTATATGAAATGGAGGAATGGTGGAATAGGTGAAAGCTATAAGAGGACCACTACTAGACATGTGTTCATAAGTTTGGTCTTGCTTGAGAGTAGTATCTTCATTAGATGAGTCATTAGGATTTTCAATTTTAATTATGTCATCATCAATAAGATTTTGGATTTTATGTTTCAACTCCATGCAATCTGAAGTTTCATGATCATTATGTCTATGATATGCACAATAGTTACTCAAAAAGACAAAACCACATGAAGTGATTTGAGGCAACGTGATGAGATCATTTTCAAGGAGTTTTTCCAAAGCTGATTCGTATGAAATTCCAAAAGAAGTAAATGATCTATCCCAAGGATATTTGGATGTATTTGTGTTTCTCAAAGAGTTTCCATATGATGAATATTGTTGAGATGGAACTAATTCCTCTTGATTTCCTTGATCAAAGATGAGATTCTCTTGATATTTTGCAATAGGTTCTTCATCAAATATTGGTTTATCATTAGGATATTCTTGATCAAATAGAGGATTTTCATGATATTCTTTTTGATCAAATTTTGAATTATCAAAGATATGGCATTCATGAGGTTTTTCTTGATCATAGAGGTAAGGAAACAATGTTCTTAATGATACTTGGTTGGATAATGTTTCCATTTCTTTTCCCATTTCTTGAATTCTTGTGAATAGAATATTCTTTTGAATCTTTATTGTTAATTAATTTTTGGATCTTAACAGATGTTTTCTTTTTGTAATCAAAGATCTTCAAGCACAACCCAATGATTTTATCAATTATCACAAGAAATTCTTCCAAGTAACCTACCTAAGGTTAAATTTGGCTTTTAAATGGCTCTAATGAGGTAGGCTTGCTAATTTATCAAGGATTTAGTATGGATTCCATTCAAAATGGACTTTAAACTTTCATCCCCCAAGTATGTTAAGGGGCTTCCCACATGCACCAAGGTACAATTTTGCGCAATTTATGAGGACTACTAGAGGAAAGTTAAAAAATTAAAATCTGTTTGTCATGCACCCCATTAAGGATACATGTGTTTCATTTTAGAGTGGGTTGGATTCCCATGGAAAAAGTGAGTGTATCCCACTTTGGGTTGTCCCTCTCACTGGCCTCGTTAAGGAAAAATTGGGAGGTGAGCCCACTATTTCTCTAGCATGTATATGAAAAATAAGAAATGAACTTAGGTTGACAAGTTTGGGAGTTTGTTTCACTCAAAGAGTGAAGAGCATATCCCTATTGTCTTTCTTTGTTCCACACACTTAGACACATGTTTGTTCTTTCCCAATCTCTTGACAAGGAGATTCTTAAAATTGAAGTGTGTAATTTATTTACTATTTTATCTCAAGCTTATATCAAAAGAATGCCGCAATTTAAGCAAGTGCAAGCTTGAATAGAGAAATACCTTTTTCTTGTAGCTAACTGAAGTTAGGGGCATTTTTAAGGGATTTCATTATTTTCATCTCACCTTGGCAATAGCTCCTTCCAAGTGTGTTTGTCCTCCAGCAAGTTAGTCAACACTAACAATCACAATGAGGGGAAACCAAAATCGAACTTGACAAAGCAAAGATTTATGTAATGAATTTTAAGTACTTTAATTGCAAATTTTCAAACAAAAATTTGAACTAAGGACTAAAGATCCAATTAAGAGAGACAAATTTCTTTTTATAAGTTTCAACAACAACAATATAGTTATGATATACCTGATTGTCCTCCTCTTGTGTTGTCTCCAAAATAGCCTTGATATGAGCTATGTTTTCCTTCTTGATCTTCTTAGCTAGTGCCTTCCCTTCTTGATTAAACCCACTTTTTGGCTTCTGAACCTTCTTGTGCCTGCTCATTTATAATCAAAACATACCAACAAAGAGTTAGATAAGTGAATTTATCAATCTGAGAGAAAATTAAGACAAAAAATCATAAGCGACATTTTCCAGCAAATACGCGATATCAAATTGTTTTCAGGCGTAACTTTACTGTTAGCAAGCGACACTTAAAAGTGCACAGGTGACATAGAAAAGTGCATAGGTGACACTAAAAAATTTAACATGCGTAAACAATTTACTGATAAGCACAAACAATATTTAAAGATGCGTAAACTGATTAAGTCTAAGAGACACTTTAAGAATAGCAAGCATAAGAGAATGATACTAGGCGTGACTTGTTATCCAAAATGCTTCGCAAAGCCTGATCATAGGTGATAATGGATTATCAGTAGGTGACACTTCTTCACTCGCAGGTGTGACTTCTTTAGGCAAAGGCAATATGACTTTATCACGTAGGCATGATTTCTTCAATCATAGGTGACAATGAAGAATGTAAGACAAAATAGAAAATAACAACCAGGCGCAAGTTTTCAGCAAATAAGCATTGATACAGAGCTGGTAGGCATCATCCAAATGATTGTAGGCATGAATGAATTGACTGTAGGCATGATTTAACCTATTTCCTACAAAAATTCCATGGAAAATAGAAGATACAAGCATACAAAAGATGATCCAAATGATAAAAATGATAACATGAGGCTTACTGCCCCATAGTGGGTGCCATTTTGTATACAAATAAATGTATCTTCATAGAATTAGGGTCAATCATAAAAAATAAGTGAAATAATAACTAAATACAACCACAATTGAGCAACTATTTAACAAAATCAATGATTAATTGAGCATCCTATGGCTCTCTAACTAAGATGTTAATGACTGAGCTCTCAGCAAGCTCTCATTAATGACAATCCTAGAATGAGAATGATGAAGATAAAATAATGCTAAAGCTAAACAATTATCAAGATAAATGCTAAAAATGCTCTTAAATGTTTTTCTAAACTCAAATTGCAAGAGGTTTGATGCAATTCTCAGATAGGTGGTTGATGAATTGTAAAGGATTTTGGCCTCCCTTTTATAGATTTTCTAATGGTAGGGGGTGTAGTTGTGTTTAATCATGATTGAGTTGGGGTTAAGTCTTTGGTTCCACCCTTTGAAGACAAAGCAAAGTTTGTGTCCTCAAAGCTTGGGACAAGTAGACAAGATGGATGGTTGAGATTCCTTTTCACTTTGAGCGAATGAGATTCAATTGGGCTTGATCCATGTGAATGTCTTTCCTCAAATTTCATTGGTTCATTGATTTTCCTCTCTTTGTGGTTGTTGAGAGTAATTGATTTTTATTAATTGATTTATTTTAGCCATGTACCCCTTGAATGGGTTGAATTTAATTTAATCCAAGACTATACAATTAATTGAATTAATTGTATTTTGATTTGATTGCACTTGATTAAAATGCTCACAATTTTGATTTTGATTGAATTAAGACTTGATCTTCATTTTGATTGGCTAATTATGCATTGTGATTCAATTGATTCAATCATTTCCTTGATTTTCTTTGATTTGACTTAATTTGCTTTGAATTATTGTTAAATTATCTTTGTGCATTTTTAGGTGATTACAACTATAATTTTTTAACCAAGTCATTAAGTGATAATTAAAATTGTTGCCTAAAAACCTCTTGGTGAGACATAGTAGAGTCTACTAGCCCAATAAGGGACAAATGTGTTGTGGATGCCTTGGAATCTAATCAGTGGTATTTTATTAGTGTATATACCCTAATAGTGGTGTCTCAATCATCAATTTGATATTAGAAGTGGGATTGAAGGATTGTTTGGTTGAAGTACTAACCAAGAAGGGGACCATAGATAAAGCTTTTGGTTGTGTACTCTACATCAAATAGTGTGTTAGGGAATGAAATAACAAGTTAAAACACTCAAAAAAATAGGATATTACAAAATCTAGATTATAGAAAGAAAAACATAAAAACTCAATGTGAATGAAAACGTCAAACACCTCAAAAAGCCTTCCTTAATGAGTAGATGTGTCCACTAGATTTGGATGTGTTCTTAGGTTCTCAAGATTCAATAATATTTGTGAGATAATTTTGAAATTAGGATGTTTCTTTTCTTCTGATCTTGGAGACAAAATGGCATGACAAAAATGCATGGAAGGTGGATGGCAATTAAGGAAAATAGCTTTCAATTTATTTTCAAGAGGAGGGTTGAATGGATGGTTGAGATGTAAATATGAGGAAGGGTTAAGATTCATCCAAGAGGGAGCACATGAATTGTGCTTTCTCAAATACATATCATTGTAAAATATTTCACAAGGAGAGAGGTTGAGAGGACATGGGGGGTTGGGAAGATATTCCATAAAGGCATCTCTTGTCTCAAATCCTAAATGTCAATTCTTGAGGATTGTGACCATATTGGGAAGTGGGAAGGGATTTTGGAGAATGGGAAGATGAAAAAAAAGTGTAAGAGGCCCATGTGAGTACTTACACACTAAGGTTGGGTATTGGGATTTATGTGACAAGATTTGACTTGTGTGGCTAATCCAAGTTGATTAGGAGTGTGAAAATGATTAGGGAGAGGATTAGATGAGAGATTAGGATAATTAATGGGAAAGTGGGATATTTAGGAAAAGGCAAGTGGGAGGAGAGAGAATGAGTGGATGATTAAATATTTAAAAAAGAGTGTTTAACTAATTAGTTAGGATTAGTATGTGTGAAGGGGTTGGGTTGAGCTTGAACTAAGGGTTAGGTGGTTTGAGGAAGGTTAGGTTAGGGGTTAAGGTTAGGAGACATGTTATTAAATAGATTAAATAGGATTTATTTAATCACAAATGAGAGGAAATGTATGTATGAATTAATTCAAATAGATAAAGGTATTTATTTAAATCAATAGAGGAAGGGGATTTAATTAATTAAATGGTTATGGGTTTCCATTTAATTAATTAGACTACAAATAATTAATTAAATTAATTTAGCTATAAGTTAAACATTAATCAATTAAATAATGCATAATTATTTAATTAATAATGCGAGTAAGATGACTAAATTTAATGAAAATCATTAATCAAATTTAGGTGTCTACATTTTCCCCCTCTTTGAGATGGTGTTACATAGTAGCATCATTTCAAAGAAAAGTAAAGCATAAAGCTAGGAAGTAAATGGTTGAATTAGAAAAGGTACCCCAGCCAATCAAAAGAGTAACTAAGATGAAGCATTATGGGAGATGAGGATGCAGATGCCCCCTCGAGAGGATAGGTGGGTTGAAGAGAATATGGGTGTGCTCTCAAAATGGATGAGAGGTGTGTGTGTGAATTTTGTACCTGATCTGTAGACACAACACTTCAGTAAAACATTAGAGATTAGCAAAAATCAAAATCATGCAAAATTGAAATCTAATGTAACCAAGTGATTTACTACCTTCTAGTAGGTGCGAGATTAATGTTCTCAGATTGCTATCGAGATTAGTCACCTAGACGACACCTAAATGAAGGATTTGAATGCAAAATTGATATGGAATGTGAATTGAATGCAATTAATCTATTTTTTTGATATTTTCTATGCAATGATATGAAAAATTGATATGTATCTATGCTAACAATGATATGAAATATGAATCTAAATGAATGCAAAACAATATTGATCTCATAAAGGTGTCGATTCGCAAGAGCTTTGATTTTCCCAATTCTAATTCTCCAGCGTGATTGTGCAAATTTTGTGGATGAATTATGAAGAGCTGAGCCTTGGTTTTATAGAAATCTAGGGCTTTGGAGGTGCATGGAAGAAAGCCATAAATCACTCAAATAACTCAGGTTGATTTTTGAGTTATTTTTAAATAAAGATAATCAAGTCACAAAAATCATGCAAAAGCATAGTTCAACTCGAATTAGAAGTTTAGATCAACTTTAAAACTCAAAAGATGTTGAGTTTCAAAAAGCTAACAACTTGCATTGATTTTCCAATTTGAGTTTAACTGGTCCATGAATATGCACATGGATAATTATGATTTAATAAATAAATAAAGTGATTTATCCTCAACTTAACTGCTTTTTGAAATAAAATAATTAATTTATGGGTTAATTAACTATTTTATCAAACTTTTATTAAAAACTATATTATTAAATAATGACAACTTGCTTTAATTAATTAAATAAAAATTTAATCAATTATTCATAGTATATTGGATTTATTGTCAAAATTAAATAATACAATTAATAATAGATAGAATTAAATTTAATTACACAATTAAGTGGCAAGATATTAAATCTAACTAATTAAATATGAAAAATATTCAATTAATCAAACTTTAGGATAAAAATGATTTATCACCAAATAATCATTAAATTAAAGATAATTAAGATAATTAGGAATATTGCTAGGAATATTCCCCGATGCAGAATTTAAGATAATTAATTAGGATTCAATGATGTTTAGATGTGCCTTAGGTTAGGACTTTGATGTCGATTTCATTCGATATGTAGATGTAGGAGGTTAATGAACTTATAGCCCATTTTTGGGGTATTACATTTTGCCCCTCTTTGAATTACTGTGTGAAGCGCAGTGGTTCAAAGAAAGTCTGTGTTTGATAGAGATATGAAACTGATTCAAAATTGATAATTGATATGAGACAAAAGCTGATTGATATTGATTTGATACGAAGATAATAGGTCCTGAATGACCCAAGATAATGTTCACTGTAGCAGCAAATGAACCTATGATTGCGAAAAAGTGTCAAAATGCCTGATTCCAAACCTTAGGATTGCAAAGAAGTGAGTGACCGATTCTAGACTCGATTGTCTTAGCAGAACTAGCAGGTATCACATCCGAATCCTTCAGTTGCCGAAGAACCAAGGAAAGAACACTATGATCCGATGGTTGCAAAAACTGATATAGTTTACAAGATTAGGAGAATACCAGATTGATATGGATCTTGATGAATCTAATATGCCCCAAGTGATGATAGATTTGCCCCGAGCAATGAGGACTTTTGATGAATCAGTAACTAGACGCGATTGTTTGTCTTGATCACTGATGAAAGATATTGATAGAAATTGATTTCCATAAAGATATGATTTCAAATTTGATTATAGACTTTGAATGATGTGCAATACCATGCCCCCTTTGGGATGACAATTGAAATCTGACAAGAAAAGTCAGTGTTGAGAGTTTGGAAGCATGTAAATTGATTTGAGAAGTGGTTAAACATGTCCGGGAATGCATTCTGCATCATTTAGAGGTCTAGACGACCAAGTTTGACTAGGTTTGACCATGAGTTGACCATGGTTGACCAAGTTGAAATTTTGATAGTTTGATGTAAGATAATCAGTTAAGTTGAATACTAGATTTTTGTGATGATCGAAGGTTGGATATGTAAGCAGTAGACCGTCCTAGGCTCAAAATTTTTAAATCATGATTTTGACATAATAAACGATCTCAAATTTCAATTTTGATCCCAAAAATGGATTCAGAATGTTGAAATTAGCTAGGGGTGTAATTTTCATGAAAAACAGAGCACTTTTGAAAATTAGGTCAAATGCTATATAAAGGCCTGAAGGGTCATTTTCAATTCATTTCAACCATTTGACTTTGGAAATTGTGCGAAGCCCTCTGCGTGAGAAAATGGTAGAACAATGAGATCTGAAGGTTCTTGTGAGTTCACATCAATTTGAGCACAACCGGAGATGCTAGAGACCTCGACAGTATGGACATCCGGTAGGTGGACCTCTGTTCCCCTCTGAAAATGCAAATTTTTCATGTTCCTAGCATTTTTAAATATTTTTTGTACACATTTTGCTTTTTAATTTTTGCATGTTTGAAAACTTGTATGAGTCTCCACCCAAACTTGTATGACACTTCATTTGAATTTGCTTTGTCATTTCAAGTCCACCCAAGTGTCGTAGGAGAGGGACCCTTGTGTCGTACAACATTTCACCGGGTCCCTCGAAACTTGTATGATCCTGGGTGCAGTGTCATATGACCATGAAATGTCGTTTGGTATACTGTGGAGTGTCGTACGACATTTGATGCCAGTCTAGACTATCGTATGAAAAAAAGAGTGTTGAAAACTAACTTTTAGGGCCAAATTTTGACTTGTCTGATGCCTGATGTTGATATCTGACTGGTTGACCTACCTTCTGAAGTACCTGACTGTCCAATTTTTGTACTATTAGCCTATTATTGAACCCAATTTCTAATAGAATTCCCTATTTTTATATGATATAGGTGACATATCTAGATGTACACATTCGACATTCATACCCAGCCACCCAGAGATTATGTGTCACACTTTCAGACCTGATGAGGGTTCATCTTATTGCCTATGGATTCAAGTATTTGATTCATTTACCCGACATTAGGGTAAATCATGGCCTTTTGACTACCTTGATTGAGAGATTCCATTCAAAGACACAGATGTTCCATTTGCCTACTGGAGAGATGACCATGACTCCAGAGGACGTCTAAAGGATACTGCGCATTCCATTTCATAGCAGTCGGCGTCCTGAGTATGTGAGTTCTGGTCAGGGTGGTCTTCATGCCTTTAGGTGTCTGTTTGGAGATGATACTCAGTTGACAGGGTCCATTTCTTGGGAGACCCTTGTACAGTGATATGGTCAGATGCACCGTTTAGAGTGCATTATTGCTAGTATGATCAGGGAGCTCATCATGCCAGGCCATCAGCAGAATGACTTTTTGATGGGATGGGCTCCGATGGTAGCACTTCTTATGGCTATGCCCACTGATCTTGCCTGGGGCCAATGCCTCTTGGCACATATGTTTTCAGAGATGCATGAGATCATTTATCAGGATTACAAGAGCTTTGCTTCAGGAGCTCTTGTATTACAGATATGGGCCTCGGAGCATATCCTAGTATTGAGACCAGTTTTTTAGACACAACGGCAGCCACAGGAGCCAGTGATATATGCATATGCTAGTTATGTCACATAGGTCCAGATGGGTCATACCGAGTACTTCTGGCGATGTCTAGATGACATGACGTTTGTTCATTGCAGGCCATAGTTGTAGATAGAGGTCTGGCCCACTGTGAGGGAGTAGTATAGTTTTCTTTTTTAGAGTCAAGTGCTTATTGGCCGCTCTCCCACTGTTTTGGAGAGATTTTTGATTAGCAGAGTGTGGCGTCAGTATGGACGCAGATAGGATACCCCATAAGAGTACACTACATATGTTTGCACTGTGCATGAGATCAAGCTTGGATGGACACCGAGGCTCTCTTATTCCTTATGTGTAGAGGAGTACAGTGCCATTATAGGTAGAGATTGGGACTACCGGCCATAGGTTGTCGATGCAGGAGTGACAGACGGATACATTGCGTGGCTTGCAGATCATCCCATTCATAGATTCTCAGATCCTATGGAGTTGATACCCTCCATGGAGGAGGCGATGGATGTTACAGGTGCCCCTATGGTATAGGGCCCGAGACCATAGGCAGTGCATCCCACGCCACCCAGACAAAGAGTGATAGCTCCATTACAGAGATCATTTGGGCATATGAGGCCTCCTCGTCCTTCTACTTCTCCCATAGGTACATCCACAGGGTCACATAGATGATCCAGGGGTGAGAGGGGTACTTTGGGTAGTATCGATGTGACGGATGAGGTGTTGGCAGGTGAGTAGTTTGTAGGTGGTGATGCAGATCCCACATAGGTAGACACCACTTTTGATTTGGGTGTGGAGGTCAGACACCGCAAGGTGCGTAGATCAGAGACCACTAGACAATAGCCAGAGCAGCCAGCACAGGATACAAAGATGCCAGCAACTGCAGCAGAGCTGACTGTTCCTCTCACTTCTACAGAGATGATTAGATAGCTCAGAGCTTAGGTCCAGGATGTGAAGGTACAGAGTGCCAAATGGGAGGAGAGGTTTTGGGAGGCAGATAGGAAGCACACTAAGCTTCATGTAGAGCTTCGCTTAGAGGTTCAAAGACTATAGATAGAGGTGACCCATTAGACCTCATGGGCCTCCTATTATGTGTCTGCATACTATGTTGTTGTTCTTGCTGAGCAGAGAGTACCTACATATTCTGAGTACATGGCAGCCTCAGAGGGAGCTAGGGCACTGAGGGTAGAGGTCATACCAGATGCACCACCACCTCCTCCACCAGATACCGAGGAGCATGCTGAGAGTTGATTCCTATGGCCATGTTTTGAAATATTCTATTCTCTTTTATCACTAATATACCCTTCTGATTCTGATAGCTTTCCGGAGCTCATTCTTTTGTACATTGTGCCAGTAGTGCACCCCTGACACATTTCAAGATTTTTGATATATATGAGATCGATATTTTGATTATGACTTCATTTGTACTTGTCATGATGTGGATTTTTTGATGATATCATGTGATGTTTATGCTATGATTAGTGTAGAAAGCATGTATGGATCAATGCAATGCAATGATTTCTTTCATATGTATGGATGTTATGCAAATGTAATTGATTATGAAAATATGTATGTATGGTTTATGCTTATGCAATGAATGTAATGTAATGCAACAAATGATAATGATATAAGATGTAAATGCAGCGATACACATGATATGTTTTTGCAGGTTGATGAAGACAAGTACTCAATCTTATGTCAAAAGGATGTTTAACCCTGGAGGGTTATTGCTTGTGGTTTGATGAAGAGACCTTCGAGTGAGACTCAGCTCTCGTTAGATGTGAAGAATTGTTATGAAGAATTTTTTAAGCATTGAAGTTCATTTAATCATTGTGAGATCATGCAACACACAAAATGCAAAGAGACATGCAAAATGAAATGCAACCTAAGACCTAGGACCTAGTCACTGATCATATGTCTATTTGTTATCATCATTGAACTTTTAGGTAACTAGATAAATCAATACAATGCCCACTAGCTATGAAACCATAGACATATGAATATCGATTTGTATGCGCAAGAATCAATACAACACCCACTGAGTAACAACCATGGATATATGAATATTTATTTTATTTTCAGAATGTTAGATTAGATATAAGCACCAAGGCATAAATGCCAAGATGACCTAAATATCATGTCCATTTTGATATAGAAATTTGTATAAGCATCAAAACATAAACGTCATGATGACCTAAATATGCCTTGCATTGCAAACACATCAAACAGTCAAGAGATCATTCTAAATACAATGTGAATTACCCGTAGTGACCCTTTATCATTCACCTCCTTAGGTAAGACCGCGTTTCACAGTAGGAGAAAGAACTCACTAAAAAAGATCATAGTTAGATCAAACTTCCTTGAATTTTTTGGGTATCTATGGTTGAGGTACGCATGGCCATCCAATTTGAGATAGAGGCTCTTATAGTCGGACACCATTTCAATCCAGAATTTCCAAAGTTGTTAGATTTTCACATACAAGTAGAAAAAAAAGAAAAGATTATGCCCCCAGTCATCACTCTCTAAATCCTATAAAGGACATCATCGAAGAGCTCAAAGGGACACAATATGCAAAAATCTCAATGCGAATTAGTAAGCATACAAGGAGATAAAAGCATGTAAAAAAGCATAGATTGTTTTCAGTTTGTGTTTGATTGCATTGTTGTAGATGAAAAATCCTTTCGGGAGACAAGACTGACTGACTGACTCACATGAAGCTTCAAAAGGACTCTGACTAGATATGACACATCTCAGAGACACCAGAGACCATAGGATATGACATTGATTGCCCCCAAGTTTGAACATTGATAGGATACATACGCTTGAGCAGATTGGTGTACAAACTGACTTATTGAAAATTGGAAATGCAGAAACAAACCGGGAGATATGGACAAACTAAAGCAAGACTGAAAGCTGGGAAAGACCAAGATTGCACTGATAGATGGAGCATTTTGAAACAAGTGGCACCCATTTGCTAGGTTTTCACCATCTTGGCAGAGATTCTATTTTTGCTACCAAGGCGCCTGTTTCCAGGTTTTCACCAAGGCACTTTTTCTCTTTTTTCATTTTTTTGTACTTTTCATTTTTAAATTTTTTTGAATTTTTGATATTTTTCAATTTTTTTGTGAATCATCAAGGCACCTATTGCTAGGTTTTCACCAAGATGTTCATTTTTAAGGACATTTTACCAATTTTTAAGATTTTTTCAGGACATTTTACCATAGATTGAATGCCTTAGGCATAGAATTTCTTCAGATGGAGAACGTTGATTGGTTCTCAGAGCTATTCTCCTTCAGTCGTTGAGAGTTGATAGGCACTAGAGCCAAAAGTAGCAGTGATTACAAAGGGACCTAGCCAGTTGGGTTCAAACTTCCCCTTGCATTCTCGATGGAATTGATTTTTAGGATTTTCTCTCAAGACTAGATCGCCAACTTGAAATTCTCTGTGTCTGACTTTCTTGTTGTAGCCTCTAGACATTCTCTTTTGATATACTCTGAGATGATCATACGCTGCTTGTCTACGCTCATCTAGTAGTTCCAGTTCTTGTAACCTAGATGCTTTGTAGTCATCATCAGTTACGAGACCATGCATTCTAATTCTGAGTGATGGGATTTCAACCTCAATAGGTAGTACCGCTTCAGACCCATAAACTAAAGCAAAAGGTGTAGCCCTTGTACGTGTTCTGATACTTGTTCTGTAGGCCCATAGAGCTAGATTAATCATGAGATGCTAGTCTCTGCTAGTTTTGTTTACTGTTCTATGCAAGATCTTTAATAGATTTTTGTTAGAAGCCTCTGCTTGGCCATTCCCTTGTGGATAGTAGATAGAAGACCAATGTTGGGTGATCTTGAATTTGGCACATAGATCATCTAGGTCTTTATTCCTGAATTGCCCACCATTATCTATGATTATGGAATGAGGTATCCCATATCAGCATATGATATAGTTCAATATGAACATAGAGATCTATTTCCCTATTGCTTGTGTCAAAGGGACCGCCTCTACCCATTTTGTAAAATAATCTGTGGCTGTGATTATATGGGTATGTCTGTTAGAAGAATGAGGATGAATCATCCCGATAAGATCAAATTCCCATTGATGGAAAGGCCATTGTGTTGTAAAGGGGATTAGATCCCTCCCTAGAGCATGAATTAGGTTTCCATGTACTTGACACTTTTGACAAGTCTTAGCAAATTTGATAGCCTCTTTCTCCATTTTAGGCCAATAGTACCCAGCCCTAATAAGTTTTCAAGGTAGTGTTAAACCGTTCGAGTGTGACCCACAAATACCATCATGGACTTCCTCTAATGCATGTTGAGACTCTTCCTGTTCTAAACATCTAAGTAGCATACCATCTAGACCTCATTTGTATAGATCATTACCAATGATGACATATCAGGAGGCATTATGGATAAGGTATCTCTTTTCATGGCGGTTGAAGGTATTGGGAATGATTTGGTCTTGGAGATAGGAAAATAGGTTCTTATATCAAGATGAATCATGACCTACAATAGTGCAGATCATGCAGGTTTTAGGGGAGTCATATGCAGGATAAGATAGTGCTTCCACCAAGAACTCATAGCGTAGCTCATGTTCAGGCTGCTGTAATAAAGTAGATAGTGTTGCCATTGCATCGACAGCCTTGTTCTCCGTTCTAGGAATTTGCTCAAATGTGATAGATATGAAATATTTCTTAAGATCATCTACCATTCTCTTGTAAGGAATGAGCTTTTCATCTTTAGTTTGGTACACATCATTGACTTGATGAATAACAAGTTGAGAGTCTCCATGAATGTGTAGCTCTGTTACTCTCCATTCAATTGCTAGTTTCATACCATTCAAGAGGGCTTCATATTCCGCAATATTGTTTGTGCAAGGGAACTTTAGTCTAAATGCTTTTGGGATGGAGTATCCTTGAGGAGTTATGAACAATATGCCTGCTCTAGATCCATTCTATGTATAGGAGCCATCAAAGAACAAATGCCATTCTCTAGAAGATAGGTGCATAATAGAGGAGTCTAGAAATTCCATTTGCATTGGTGTGTCATCAAACATGGGTGCATCTACTAGTTGATCAGTAATAACTTGACCTTTTATAGCTTTTCTTTCAACATATTCAATGTCAAATTCGCTTAGAAGCATGACCCATTTAGCCAGTCTACCTGTGAGGGCAGCCTTGCTTAGTAGGTATTTTAGTGGATCAATTTTTGCTACTAGATGTGTGGTATGAGCTAACATATAGTGTCTCAGTTTCTGTGATGCAAAGATCACAGTGAGACAAGCTTTCTCAATCATAGAATAGTTCCTTTCATATGCCACCAATGTTCTGCTTATATAATAAATAGCTCTTTCCTTTTTCTCTTCATCATGTTGCGCTAGCAATGCCCCCAGTGATGTGGCCGTTGCAGAGACATATAAGATTAATGGCTTCCCATGAATAGGAGGCATCAAGATAGGTGGATTTGATAGATACTTCTTGATATGATTAAAGTTGTTCTCACATTCTTCATTCCATGCAAAGGTCACACCTTTATGTAATGTTTTTGTAAAAGGCTGTGATATGTCCGCTAGCTGTGATATGAATCTTCTGATAGATTGAACTCTTCCTTGCAACATCCTCATTTGACTGATATTCATGGGAGGTTGCATCTCTATTATAGCCTTGACTTTAGCCGGATCAACTTCAATACCCTTCTTTGAAACTATGTATCCTAAGAGCTCTCCAGAAGTGACACCAAAAGCACACTTCTTAGGATTTAGTCAGAGACTAAACTTTTCCATTCGGTCTAGGATCATGCTCAAGTCCTTTAAATGTTCAGTCCTGATCATAGATTTTTCCAATGTGTCATCAACATAATCTTCCATTGTTCGATGCATCATGTCATGGAAAATAGATGTCATTTCTCTTTGATATGTAGCTCCAACATTTTTAAGCCCAAATGGCATGACATTCCAGCAGAAGGTGCCCCATGCACATGTGAAAGTAGTTTTCTCTTGGTCCTCTGGAGCAATTTTTATTTGGTTATATCCAGAGAAACCATCCATTAAGGAATACATCTTGAAACCCACAGTCATGTCCACTATCATATCAATGTTAGGTAGTGGAAAGTCATCCTTAGGGCATGCTCTATTCACATCTCTAAAGTCTGTGCACACTCTGATTGACCCATCTAGTTTTGAAATAGGTACAATATTAGAGATCCACTCTGCATAGTCAGTAACTTGGATGAATCCAGTGTTTAGGAGCTTCTCTAATTCAGCTTTTACCAAGAGTGCAATGTGAGGATGCATCTTTCTCAATTTTTGCTTGACAGGTTTGACATTTGGAGCAATAGATAAATGATGCATTATAAGATTAGGATCCAATCCTGGCATATCTGAATATTTCCATGCAAAGTTCATCTTCTTCTCTATTAGGAATGTTGTAAATTTTTGTTTGTCTTCTTCTGATAATGATTGTGCTACATGTACCAATTGTGGTTCCTCTGTTGTACCCAAATTGATGGATTGAGTGGGCTCAATTAGAACTGGAGATCTATCCTATAAATGACTTGGAAGGACATCAAATATCTCATCCTTAGGTACCTCAGAGAGGTTTTCACCTGTGGATACATCTTTTATTTTTACTTTTGTAGGTTCTGAGACTGCCACAAAGTGGTTTTCACCCTCAGAACTCTTTTTCTTTTTCTTTTTATTCTTGTTTTTCTGACTAAGATATTTGATGTCCGACTCGGTCATGCTAACACTCGGTTCATTGATGGAAGTACTCATAGGCTCAACTACATTGAGGTAGCAAGAAAGGGCATAGTCATCTGGGAAGGTATAAATACCATGTGTTGGATTTGTGGAGGTTTGATCAATAAGTTCTAGATATTTGATAGTCAAAGTAGGGAAAGATTGGGAGATAGTGTTTAAAGATATGGATCTGTCATCATTGGTCCTAAACTAATGCTTGAGTTCAAAGGTGATACTACAACTTAAGACATCCAATTTGTGAATAGGCTCAATGTCATCGTGGGAGTCCAATTCAGCCATAGGTGGATTAGACTCGATAGGTTCATCATTTTGCTCTAGACTTACATTGGTTTGAGGTGCATATTGGTGAATAACATCAACATGTTTCTCTGTGATAAGCTCATCTTCATTTGGTTCTGGAATGGCTCCCCATTCATAGTCATTTGATTCAGCTTTTGATTCAGGATCTCTAGGAAATCTTAGAACATGAGTAAAGTCAGGGTGAATACCCTAAGAAGGGTTACCCTCAGATTCTGATTTGTATTCGTACTCATGAGAATCTATCTCAGAATCACTACTACTTCCCTCTTCTTGATTGTTTTTGAGATTGGCTAGTTCTTGTGTTGCAACTATCTCTTGATTGATAGTAGGTTCTTGTGTTTCTACTACATTAATGCTTTTGATAGGATCATCTTTATCATCAAGAAGGTCCTTGATCTCTTTAGGAAATGTTTCATAGGGGATGAGTTCTGAACTATCTGAATCACTATTTGGTGGTTCTATTTCTTCTTTCTTAAGAAGAGGTTCCCCTGGTGCGATCTACTCTATGACATGAGAGCAATTACCTTTAAGGTGATAGGGTTTCTTCTTAAAGCCTAAGCCAACTTTGTTTTTATTTTCTCTACTAGTATGTGGGAGAGGTACCTCAAGACCTTTTCCTCTGATTCCTAGAGGTCCTTTACCTAAATATCCCATCTTAGCTATTAATTTATCTCTTGGAACATATGACTTGGAAGGGAGTTTGGAGACTGCAGAGTCACTAGTTTGAACAACTTGAGATTCAAGTCCATCTTTGTACAACCATGATAGCACAACCTCGTCCTCTTCAAATTCTTTCTTGGATACTTTTTCTACTACAAAATTCTTTTTATATGCTTCAAGAGGTTCTTTAAAGTCTAGTTTGGATTGTTTCAAAGATTGCCTTTAAGACTTAGGTGAGATAGGGAGAGATGTCAAAGATAAGACTGGCTCGATAGTATATTCTCCCATACTATTTTCTTTGATATTAACCTCTTTTGCAAGATCTTCCATTTTAGATGTGGATGCTTCCTTAGTTGGTTCAATGGAAGATTCTCTATTATTAGGTACAAGCTTATTTGTACTTTCCTTCAAGGTGTTGCAAGTTGTATTCAGATCCACGAGGATAGTAACCTCTACTCCTTCATAAGGAAATTTCAAGCATTGATGGTATGTAGAAGGAATAGCTTGCATTTCATGTATCCACGGTCTCCCTAGAAGGACGTTGTAGGCCAAAGGTAGATCAAGCACTTGACAGATGGTATCTTTGATAACTGGACCCACTCTGAAAGGCAAGACAATGGTGCCTTTAGAAGATCTTTCTTGTTCATCATAGGCCTTGATAGTTATTTTATTTCTAGGATCAATAACCAATTCTAAAAATCCCAATTGTGTGATCAAGCTATAAGAACAAATGTTTAGGCCAGTTCCCCCATCTATCAACACACATTTGACTCTATGATTTTGGATCAAGACTTCTATATGCAAAGGCTGATTATGTGGGTGACTCAAGGAGTTGTCATCTTCCTCTGAAAAGGAGATATATTGCAGAGATGTAAGATGTCCAACCATAGTCTGGAACCTATCTAAATCAAGGTCATCAGGAACATTGGAACTGAGCAAAGCTTTAATGAGAATAGCTCTATGAGCTGGAGATATTCGAAGCAACTCAAACATGGAGATTTTTGCATTAGTGTGCTGGAGTTGTTGAACAATGCTATAAGACATAGGCCTTGTATCCTTTGGATTGGAAGATTTGGAAGCAGCCTTCTATTTAGAAGCAGATGAAAGATTGAAGGGAACCTTAGGGACATTTGATGAATCTGGGATTTGTCCTTTCAGATGCGTTTGAGCTTGTGATTGAGTAACTGTGTTAGCTGAGGAATTATTTCTATCTCTTCATACAATTGTGATGACATTGCAACTTTTAGAGAGACATGGTTCAACCATTTTGATGACAACATTATTTCCAGGGTAGGCATAGTTGACTTTTGCCCCCATATTAGGCTGAGAAGTTGAAACTTCTTGACCATGTTTCAGAAATGGTTCTGTGAATGCTGTATGATCGTTATTGCTCATGGGATTGTCAATTGTGATGTCTCCACTATTGATCAGATCTTGAATGGTATGCTTCAAGTGATAGCAACTACTAGTTTTGTGACATTTACTCCGATGGAAATCATAGAATTCATTTTCCTTCCACCATATCGGTTTGGGGTCCTGAGCATTCGGTCGGATTGGTGGTAAAGAGATGATGTTATCAGCCAGTGGAGTTTTCATAACTGATTCTAAAGACTCTCTTAGAGGAGTAAATTTTTGATGTTTATCCCATTTTTTGAATTCTGGCTTCCTTTGAGATGGTTGAGAATACTTTTGCTCTGAAGCTTTAATGGCTTGAGTACCAAGAGTGAGATTGTAGGCTGGTGCCTTTGATGGGGGACAGATAGTGTCAACAACACCATCTGTGATGATGCCTTTATTCTTGTTCCAATTTTTGTTCTTATCTTTAGAACTGGATCTAGATTCATACTTGTCTTTTTGAAGTGTGATTTCTCATTTTTTTACAAGCACTTTTTCGATTTTGATAGCATTATCCACCATCTTGTCAAAAGATGTATCATCTTGCATTTGTAAGGGATAATTGATTTCTGGAACAAGGTTATTGATAAAGATTTCAATTTTCTCCATTTCAGGAATTGGTCTAGCATATAGAGAGAACTTCTTTCGCCACCTCTTGAGGAAAGTTAGGAATGATTCTCTTGGATATTGCTTGAGATTACAAATATCAATCATAGTGACGGGATGTTGAATATTGTAGGAGTATTGCTGGTAGAACAATTTAATCAATTCCTCAAACGTCTTGATTGTAGGAGGCAATCTTGAAAACCACTGAATGGATGCTCCTCCCAGAGATCTAGGAAAAAGATGCATCAGATAGGTCAGTTCATGCATGAATTCCATGAATTGCATACAAAAATCTCTAACATGATGTTGAGGATCAAAGTGTCCATCATACTTATCATACTTTGGCATCTCCACTCTTTTTGGAAATGGTGGCATATACAAGTTTTTGTCAAAAGGAAAAGGGCATAGAGCTTCCATGGGGAACTCTTTGGGTTCCTTTTCTTTCTCAAGGCTATTAAATTTGACTTGTAGAGCATGTATCTATTTTGTCATAGCTATGAGTGGAGTTTCTTCCTCATGTGTAATGATATCTTCAACATTAAAGTTGGGAGGAAGTTTAGCTCCTTGATGAGCTAGTTGTAAAAAGTATGCTTCTCTATCTTCTTTCAAGAAATGCTTCATCATTCATTTGAAGTTATCATCATTTTGATATTGAGAAATTTCTTCAGGTGTGGGTTCCTGATCTGCCCCATGTTGAGATTGAGCTCTTTGAGAGCCAAAATTTGTCCCTACTTGAGACATGGTAGGAGTTTGTGGACTCCCTGGATTAGATTGATGAGGGGTATGTTGAGTACCTCCGTGAGTTGATGGAGGAGGTATGTAACTAGATTTCAATCGATAGTTGCCAAGACTGTCATTCTCATAAAGACCAGAATTGATGAGTTTCTTAAGAGTTGGAGTTTGGAGAGTGGTGATAGATTTCTTGTGAGAGGAAGCTCTAGTCTCCACCATTCACCCCAAGTGAAACAAAAGAATAAGATCTAGATAACCGAAGAATGAATTGAATCAAGATGATTAGATGATGCAACCTTGTCAAGGTTTGATTGATTTGAAGATTTGATTAGACGTGGATGAAGGATACTGTGCCCTGGATGTATGGGTAGGTTCCCAAAAGATAGTGGACAAGATATCACAACACTTAGTCATTTTGATGATTGATTGAAGATTGATAGTTATGACAAGGTTTTGACACAAGATGATAAAGACTCAAATTGATTAAACAGAAGGTTGAATCAGATTCAAAAGGCCACTTTAGGAAAATGATTGGATTCTTAATAGCTACTGCTTTGTTCCTGACATAGTGATTCATTTGACAGATTCTAAAATTAGGCTGAAAAAGCTAAATATATGGCAATTCTGACAACTTTCTGACAACTTTCAAAAATTTCCCAAACAACACTCTACAAACTCATACGACAGTGGGTATGCTGTGAAACGATAGTTGCAAAACTCATATGACAATTGCAAGCAAGATTTTGACTCTTGGAATTTTTTGGCATCAAAACTCATATGACACTAGGTGGGTTATCATACGACAATTGGGTATCAGTGAAATGACAGTTGAAAGTCTCATACGACAGTTGGGTAGCAATGAAACGACAGTTGAAAATCTCATATGACAGTTGCAAGAATTTGACTTTGAGAATTTGCTGGCATGGAAACTCATATGACACTGGGTACTCAATCATATGATAGATGGGTTGTAATGAAATGACACTTGATGGAAACTCGTATGACTTTCTAACCTCCTGAGACAACTTTTGACTCCAGAAAAGGATTTTACTTCAGATTTTGCAAATTTTGAGTTTTCAGATTTGAATTGTTTGCAAATTTCAATGTCCAAATTTGAGGATTGTAACAGGTTTGTTTGTTTTCAATAACCAAATAGATAAACAAGCACGCAAAATAGCAAGCACGTGATTTCAAGCATGTCTAAAAACAATGAACAAGGGCAAAAGCAACCTTGCGCATGAACAATCAAGTGACTTATTCGTTCTAATCCTCAGAAGCGCTAATTGTGTATGTTCAAAAAATGTTTTGCAATAACGCACATATACCCTATAAAATGAAAATTTGGCCTCGCTAGGGTTTTTAGTAATGGTTTGACTCTGCAACTTTTATGATCCAAAGGGGTGAACTCCAATCCCGGTGCACCAGGGTTTTGACACAGTCTGAGAACTTAATCTTCAGGAGCTGCTAGGGAGATCTGACAACCCAACAATGAACCATACCTGTGGAGATTTCTTCCACAAGGACATTTATATAGCAGCTGTCACTACCACGGTGAAAATGGCTATTACCGCTTGAGGTTCCATCAACACAGTTTGCCTTGTGAAGGGATTGTCTGCTATGGTTAACCCTCTCTAAAGATGACTCACAATAGTATACCACAAGGGGACTTGGCTCTAGATCCAAGGTTTTTGATGCCTCTTCACTTTTAACCTAAACAAAGCAAGCAGATTAATCTGACATGCCAAGACAATGTTTTGCTTCACCAAGGTCTGTGATGTCAACTCCACGTGATCTATCAACCTCTTCAGAGAGAGAATGTATCGATCAATAAGAGAAAATGCACTAACCAATTTTGATTCACCAAAGCTCGTGATGTCAATTCCACGTGATCTATCAACCTCTCCTGGGAGAGAATGTATCGATCAATAAGAGAAGATGCAGTAACCAAGTTGAATGTGAAACGCACTAAGTATCCTCCCTACCTACAAGGATTCTATCATCAAGTAGGATTTCACTGGGAATCCAATCTCTCAAGAATCATGAATAGTGTTCATAGGGCCTAATTACTATGTGAGCACAGATGTATGTTTCCAAAAGCAAATCTACCAAAAGTATCCAAAAAGTAGAAAGAGGAACACTTAACGCTTAAAGTGAATATGAGATGAGTCCACAAGGTGGAACACTTAACACCTCACACAAGTTGAAAATGAGTCCCCAACTTAGAAAACAAGTGAGTTCCTAAAAGCACAAAAGAGTTTCCTGGTGGAACACTTAATGCTTCTCTCCTGTAGACCCCTCCCCTTTATGGCGCTGAGATTGCAACCACGGGGTGGAATGAGGGGCCGACAGATTAGCGAGTCCAATAACCCAAGATAGAAATCAAGATCAATCACAAGTAATCTAAGACTACTTAATGAATCCTTAAGGGGTCACAACCTAGTATCAATTATGCAAGTGTGTAAAACAAAAGCATGAAAAGAATCACCCAAGCTAGACACACGAGAGATTTATTTTAAGCCCCAAATTGAAATATTATCAGCACAAGTGGAATACCTGAGATCCTCACAATGTGCTTAGTAGATGTTTACCTGATTTTGAGCAATTCTTGCACTTTTTCCAATCAAAACCAGCAAAAATCAATCAGAAATAGTAAATTTTAATTGTTAGGGTTAGCTGTCAGTCAAAATCCCAAAATCAAATCTAACAAACTGCCTGCAAAAATGAAATGACAGTTGAAATTTGGCACCAAAACTCGTACAACACTGGGTCTGTTACCAGAGGACAGTTGAAACCTGATGTCGAAACTCGTATGACACTGAGTCTATTACCAGACGATAGTCTAGAAACTCGTACGACACTGGGTGTCTGATGAAATGACAGTGGGTGCCTGATGAAATGACACTCGGTCAACTGTCATATGACAGTGGGTTCAAAATCATATGACTTTTGTCAGAAACTCATATGTAGATTGTATGAACAAAAAATAAAAATCATATTTTTGCACAGAAATCGAGGAGAAAAAGATAGAATTTGATAGAATTGAATTGGAAACCCATTTTAGGGCCCCACGGTGGGTGCCAGAAATGTGTGTGTGAATTTTGTACCTAATCTGTAGACATAACACTTCAGTAAAACATTAGAGGTTAGCAAAAATCAAAATCATGCAAAATTGAAATCTAATGTAACCAAGCGATTTACTGCCTTCTATTAGGTTCGAGATTAATGTTCTCAGATTGCTATTGAGATCAGTGACCTAGACGACACCTAAACGAAGGATTTGAATGCAAAACTGATATGGAATGTGAATTGAATGTAATTAATCTATTTTTTTGATATTTTCTATGCAATGATATGAAAAACTGATATGTATCTATGCTAACAATGATATGAAATATGAATCTAAATGAATGCAAAACAATATTGATCTCACAAAGGTGTCGATTCACAAGAGCTTTGATTTTCCCAATTCCAATTCTCCAGCATGATTGTGCAAATTTTGTGGATGAATTATGAAGAGCTGAGCCTTGGTTTTATAGAAATCCAGGGCTTTGGAGGTGCATGGAAGAAAGCCATAAATCACTCAAATAACTCAGGTTGATTTTTGAGTTATTTTTAAATAAAGATAATTAAGTCACAAAAATCATGTAAAAGCACAGTTCAACTCGAATTAGAAGTTTAGATCAACTTTAAAACTCAAAAGATGTTGAGTTTCAAAAAGCTAACAACTTGCATTGATTTTCCAATTTGAGTTTAACTGGTCCTTGAATATGCACATGGATAATTATGATTTAATAAATAAATAAAGTGATTTATCCTCAACTTAACTACTTTTTGAAATAAAATAATTAATTTATGGGTTAATTAACTATTTTATCAAACTTTTATTAAAAACTATATTATTAAATAATGACAACTTGCTTTAATTAATTAAATAAAAATTTAATCAATTATTCATAGTATATTGGATTTATTGTCAAAATTAAATAATACAATTAATAATAGATAGAATTAAATTTAATTACACAATTAAGTGGCAAGATATTAAATCTAATTAATTAAATATGAAAAATATTCAATTAATCAAACTTTAGGATAAAAGTGATTTATCACCAAATAATCATTAAATTAAAGATAATTAAGATAATTAGGAATATTGCTAGGAATATTCCCTGATGTAGAATTTAAGATAATCAATTAGGATTCGATGATGTTTAGATGTGCCTTAGGTTAGGACTTTGATGTCGATTTCATTCGATATGTAGATGTAGGAGGTTAATGAACTTATAGCCCATTTTTGGGGTATTACAAGAGGATGCATGTAGGATGAGTGAATGATAAGAGGATGGCAAGGTAAGAATATTGAGATGGAACCTCCCAAATGGGAGATGTAATGTAGTGAGAACTTGTTTTTATTTAGAACTATCCAAGACCTACCAAGGTTACTAGGAAATCAAGACCTTATCATAGACATTGGATAGGATTGATGCAAAAAACACACAAGGATTTCCCTGACATCAAACCTAAGTCACAAAGCACTTACGGTAAATACGATGCCGAGGAAACCAAAATAAAGAGACATGCCCAAAGTACACCATGTGACCATAGGGATCACATGTTGGAAATTCAAGGGACACGTCTAAATACACATGCACACAGAAAGAAAAATATCAAGAGCTTTCCCCTAGTTTTAGCATTCACAACATTGTTAATCCCAATTGATGGTGATAATGATGAAGATCCAGATGAGAGGTATACAACATTTTATAAGGATTATATTAGTTTTTATTTTGTCATTTATGTCAAGAAATTGATTTCTTATTTATATTGAGTTTTCATATCATTAGGAGTATGATATAAGTTGAGTGAGTTAAGGAAACATAGCAAGTGAAAAGTTGTGAAGGAGTTAGTGAAGTTGAAGAATTTAATTGGGTAGCTAATACATATCAAACAATGATAAGGTAATAATGGTTTAGTTGTTTTCTACTTTTTTTAGAAACATACAAAAATGGAAAAGAGATAAAGGAAAGAATCCAAGTGAGGGAGAAAAAAGAAGCGTTTTACCATTAACACAATGAAAAAGAGATAGCTCAAAGATTTATTAAAAAAACATCAAGATACTCCAAGATCAACACAATGCGACAAGGATGTTGAAAGGGGAAATAAAAAAAAAACCCTTGTGAATATAATATGAATGAAGTAAAAAATACTAGAAAAAGAGAGAATATGAGAAAGAATCTCATTACAATAATGAGAGAGCTAAGATGAGAAAGTGAGTAAAAGTGAGACAAATCTCTCCTATGAAGTGTGTGGAGAAGCATCTCTTAAATGGAGATGAGTGATAGAGTTAGAATGTAACTCACATTCGCAATGAATGCCACATTAATATTAAGTGTGTTCCAAGTGTGAGATTCCTCATAAGGAGGAATAAACTAATTTCTTTATTAAAGGAAGTACAAAAATATGAGTTGTCCTCCCACTTGGACTAGAGGACAACATACAATTAGGATACCTTGGCTTATCCAAATTTAAATAATAAACCAGGGAAAGTTTATTAATTCTAACACCCCCCTTTAATATTTACTTGGGGTGATTACAATAAGGGGTATTAAACCCAAAATTTATAAAAATATTCAACTTGATCTTCAATATAAGGAAGAAATGTATTGTCTTGATCCAAGTCTTAGTGTAGTCTTCTTTAACCATGGGTACAATTGGTACTTCAAATTGGATACAACTAAGAGATTAGATTGTGTCTTTGGAAAGGTTCATGATATATCACCTGAATCCAATAATAGAAAAACCACAAGTAGATTTCCCATACTTGGGATCTACCCTTGATACAAATCAGTACACCTTTGAAAAGAAACTCATAATATGTATTATAAAATAATTCAACTTTAGAGAATCTTAAAAAACTTTAGAATGAGATTAATCATGAGAAATCATAAAAATGTGCAAAGTAGCTTAACATGATATCAAGATAAACCATATTCTCAATGAGATATAATAAACATTATCAATGCTCTCATAAAATGAACATACTAATGCATAAATGACCAAATATAAGGCCAACTAATGATACCTACATCAATATTGCATCAATCACATGGATATAGACAATCCACTAATGAGTTATCTCAGTGCAAGTGAATGGGTGATGACTCCATCACCTACATGACCCATGATCTAAGCAATGAATAATGCAGTGCATTATCACAATAGTTGCAAAGAGAAATAAGAGACAAAACCAAAATCCAAGGAGGACATCAAGTATCATAATCAAGGAGACATAAGGATAAAATAATCTAAACCAACATTAACCAAAAAACATTAACATATGCTAAATAATAATCTGAACTAAGGATTATGAGTGAGAAAAACATATTTCCTTCTAAGTATAAGAGATATACAATAATATTCAGGAAAGATTTCAAGAGCACCACCCTCACTGTGAGGGAAAAAGAAACAACCAATGGAACAAGTTGATCAACTAAAGTAAGTGCATCCCAGTGCAACTTACCAAATAAAACAATGGATCAAATGGAACTTATAAAAGATGCAACTAAGTGCAAAACAATAGGTCATAAAAAATTTGATAGCACTTAATGCTAAATAATGAAATCAACAATAAACCACTGGAAGGAAATGTTGTTGTAGACACCTAAAAATCCATTTGTCAATTAAAAATATTTTAGTTGATAAAATACCTGATGACATCATCATTAATTAATTAATTTTAGTGTCATTATCCCTTCTCCTATTTTAATTAAAGACATTTAATTAAGAACCCCTCCCAAAAACATTTAAATCTAATTTTAATGATAATTCCTACAATTTATTAATTATTTAATAAATTATGTCTCACAACCCTTTAAATAAATTAAATATTTATTTAATTCCCCAAAACCATAGATATCTTCTAGAAAACCCTAAACCTATCCTCACTTTCCTAATCACTCCCTAGACCTGCTTAAGAGGTGTTTCCTAACCCTCTTAGCCTAAACCCTCATCCTTTGACTTTGGGTCAACCTCCTCATTAATGAGCCTTACATGATCATTCCCCTTACACCCTCATTAAAGGCTCTTACAACCTCTTAATGAGAGCCCATGTTTCTTCTTCCATCTTGGTCCCCTAGCACACTTCCATAGTGTTGCTCACACATGTGTGAGCAACCCTTCATCCTTATCCCTTTGACCCTAAGGCTTATTAACCCTTGGTCCTAAACCCTAACTACCCTTCCTAACCCAATCCCTTCCTCAAATCCTATAATTATCCTCCCTTCCAAGATAAATTAACCAATTTCACATATCATTTTAATAGCATTGTTATTATGTTCATTTTCATCCAGACTTAGCATAATTTCTAGTATTGTTAGACTTTCTCTATTTTCATGCTTTAATAACTTATCCTAGCTTAGATAAATTGGATTAAACTAGTTTATTTAAATAAATAATAACCATTTTAATTCATATAACATCCATAATTTTGGTTAAAATCAACTTTTCATAGCATTCATTAATCTAGATTTTGCATTTGCTTCGTTTGGACCCTCAGAATCCTAGGGGCAAACTAGGTTCACCATACCCAATTTTGTGCCATTATGGGGTCTTCATGGATTCAAAATTATCCTAATCCTTCTTAAACATCATTGGCTACATGCTTGTTGTGTTTTGAGAACACACCCACATCCCTCCTATAAGAGAAAATCAAATGGTGATAGGATGCTCTCGTTTCAGCTCAATCCGAGGTGTCTTGTGAATAGATTTTCTATATGTTAGGTATATGCTATTTATGAATAATGTTTGATTATTTAATCATTCTCCCAATAGGCTAGGTTTGTATTGATCACATTTTGGTACACCCGGTGAGACACCCACCATGCTCTTCAAATTACCTTTTTAGGGTTTTTTGATATAAAAAAACTCACTTTTTTTGAAAATACTGTGCATCCTAGGAGGAAGAGTCACATGAAAAACATTTCTTGTCATGGTTTTTCATTTTTGAACCCATTTATTTTCATACTATACCATGTACAGTGTCATATGAGCATTTTTGCAAGTATTTTGGCCTTTTTACCACTTTCTGGCACTATTTGTTGTATGGGAACCCCTGTAATGTTGTATGGGACCTTGTACTGAATTGTATGACAGTAAACCATAAAATACCCAATACTTCATTGTGGTATGGGAAACAAAGGGCAGGTGTGAAGCTCTGATCTTGGGTTTGTTTGGTTTTTAAAGTTCATTTGGGCCTCCTAGTACCTCTAGGCTTCAAATTTGTAGTTTCTAACTTGGTTGTTTGTAGGTACTCCTTGGAAGGAAATTTTATCACCAAAATATCAAGGTAATAAGACCTATTAACTCATTTTTGTGTTTAGGAATTAAATCAATCTCCATTTAAGCTTAAAAAGAACCCTTCATTCAATCTCAGGTGCTTAAAATGGACTAATATGCATATCATTCCTAAACTGTTCAAACCCAATCCTAATCAATCCTAAAGTGATAAAAATCACTCATTACACTTTGTTTTTTGGCTAAAAGAAACTTCATCTAAACAAACTTGAGTGTTTTAAGGTTTTATGTGTTCCTAAGGAAATCTAGGAACACTTTATCCATTTCGGCTTAAAACTGAATCCTAAAAACACAAAACTTGAGTGTATGAGTAAAGGTAAAATGGAAAACTTCACATCTACTTTGGTATTTAAAACAAACATTCAAAATCTTGGAAAATATTAGGATTATCATTTTGCAAAGTTCTTTTCTGAAGGGGAAACCCTAGATCTCAATCTCGAATGAACAAAGGGAAAGAACAATCAAAAATAAATTTCAAATTTCTATTTCTTTTAGAGTGAAAACCAAATCTTGAATGACCATAAAAGATGAACCAAATCAATCATTTCATTTAAGTCCTAAAACAAATTCAATCTTGAGTGCACAAAGGAGAAAAAAAAAGTAATTTAATTTTGAAATCAAAGTTCAATTAGGATCCTAAAGGAAAATTCAATCTTGAATGCTTAGAGTAAAACACTTGCAAATCTTATCAAGAGGAGATTTTATATTTTCAAGAAATGAACAAATAAAATCATAAACATATGCACGCCTAAAGGTATTAACATGAAAAACACTTAATCAATTTGGAAATGAACTCTTTTTTATGTGCTTCTAGGAGTTTTTCAAATTCTACAAATCCTTGACAATCTAAGTGATATAAAATAAACTAAATTAGGACAAGTTCATTTGTTTTACTTCTAGTGAGGCCTGTACAGAGATAGAATTGCATCCTCTTTGGAGAATGAATCCAAATTGGTACTTCCCTAATTGGTATAGAAACAAAGCACTGAGCAAAATCTCGCTTCATCCCCTCAAGCTTGGGCAATGCGTGTTGATGGTAGCTTGAGGTAGGTGAATATACCTGCTATTTTGGCATGGTCAACTAGGCTCTTAAGTGAGCCACGCACGTACAAACTGATTGGGAGGATGCCACAGACTAAATTAGACACCTGTTAATCAGAGGCTTCCTGATCTACTCCTAAAGGTATCAAAATCTTTATGCAAGGAACAATCCATGTGGTTTCTTGGATCACCTTAAGATTACTCACCATTTGTATTGCTTTTTGGGATACCAAGCTATGAGAAAAGATTTTGATACTAGCTTGTCTTTAGGTAGTTCTTGTTTGATGTGTTTTTAAAATTTCAGATTCAGTGCAAAACATCTATTGAACATACACAAATGAAGATTTCTACACAACAAATACATTTTCCATGTCAATCAAATCCTCCAAATCTAGAAGTCATCCAAACCTTAAGAGTCCTGTCATCTTAGTATCATAATCATGGTCTTCTTGTCATCTCATGTCTTTTCTATCCAACATTATCTTCCTTTCCTCCCCATATCCTAGGATAGTAGAGTCATCTTGGTCATCCCTCAACCCCTTTTCTATCTTCTTTTAGAGTCAGTATTTCCTCCTATCTTGATCCAAATCCAATTCCAATTAGAATTTATTGGTCATCCTAATCTAAGCTTTAGTTCCTTCAATCTTCATCATTCATCCCTATCTAACTCATCTGCAAGTCATCATGTCTCAAAACTATTATGATGAGTTTGGTTATTACGTCATTTTTCCTACTCCATCCTATCCCAATGATGATGAAAGTCTTGTTGATCAGGATGAGTACTTTGAAAACCTTAGAAATCTTGCTCCAAACACCCCCCACAATCCAATCATTCCTCCAAACTATCCTATCATGCCTTCATGCATATACACTAATTCTCTTTATCCTACCTTTGACAAGGAAAATCCATTATCCTATTCATCCACACCTTCTTCCTATATTGTACCCACATATCCACCATATACATCATTCATGCCTCCATCCTCTTCCATGGTCATATCTAAATCAATATCTTTCCTCAATAACACTACCAACTACATCCATAATCCAAGTCCATCATATCCTTATCCCCCAACCCATGTTCAAAATCCTAGTCTTCCAATCCATTACCCTTATCCCCGATCCTATCTCAATCCACCATCCACTATATCCTATCTCCTTGCTCTATCTGCTCTATCCTATTTCAATCCACCATCTTCCATTCCCCTTCCACAAAAAGAATGTATTCCTCTATCCACTTCACATCTCATACCTCAATCCATTTCCCCTACCTCACCAGATATTCAATAAGGTTCACAAGCTTCCTCTATGCCTACCTATGTGAACTATCTAGTCATGCCATCCTCCAACTCCTCTTCTGCGGAGTCATCCCCTCAACCAAGCTCACAATCCACCACCCCACCTTCATGTGTGGACTATCTTATCTCCCCACCATCTACACATTCTAATCCTTCACCTCAACCTCCATCATGAAAGTATCTAAGGAGTTTCACAAGGAAGCCAACAAAAAATCCATCTCCTAAAGATGATGAGCCATGTCATCTCACTCCCTCATGTGAAGCCATTAGTAATGAGGTCCACTCCCCTCCTACATCCATCATTCCTCCTCCATCAGCCATACCTATTATCCTTCCATCCAATCTATCCGAAGGATCCATCCATACATCCCCCATCACGCCATCCACGATAATCCAATCATGTCAAGATCTTGCCCAAAAGCATGTTGAAGAATCTATCGACCTAGATCAAGATCCTACCCCCTTCACTTCCTCTATTGCATGATCCATTGATCCCATCCTCTCTTACATCTCAAGATCCTTCACAATCCTCCAATCCTAGTCAAGATCCTATCATCCCATCCTCTCCACTTGATGATCCTCTAACACCTATTCCACTACTATCACTCTATCCTCTTGGTCCACTTACATTTTTCAATAGCAACCCACTCAAAGTAAAAGAAATGAGTTTCATGTCTTCTACACTGGCACCTAATACTGGATGTTTATCTTATTCCCCAAGTCAAAAGTATCCTTGGATAAAATACTCGAGAAATGGAATTATCAAGGAAAAGGCTTAGGCTCTCATGAGAAAGGAACTTTGGAGACCATATAGGACAAGAAAAATCCATGCTCATGTGGTATTGGTCACTCATTTGAAGATACTTCCTCTAGAAATGTTGGTACAACTATAGCCAAGTTCAAGCATCCTTCCCAAAACAGCATTGCATCTTGCCATCATCCCTCCAAAGCATACAACTCCATTCATCCTCCTCCATCATTGAAACTGAAGACAACCTATCACATTCCTCCTTCATCCTATAAATCCATTTTGGGTCCCTATGTCCCAAAATATACCAGCCCATATCCTCCACATACCAAATCCATTTTGGGGCCTTACTTCCCAAACTATCATCCTCCATCTTATCCTACTCGATTCTTCATCCAAAATCCAAACATCCCTAGTCAAGATAAAAAAAGGCACATTCCCACATTTCCTATTTGCCAATATCCTTTCATTTCTCCATCCATATCTTCTCCATCCTGCACATATTCTCATATTCTTTCTAATGCTCCTCACAGTTTGGATGCCATATCAAAGATGCATAAAGGTAACTATCCATAAAGATCCAAAGATTTCCATGTCCACTCTAAAATACATACTCAAGCCAAGAAAAATCCAATTAGAAAAATCCAATAAATCCCAATGGCCACAAAGGCCCATCAAAGAAAAATAAAAATCAAATACATCCCAATGGCCACAAAGGCCCACCAAAGAAAAAGAAAAAACCACTCGGATCCAAAAGTGAAGTGATAGAATAAATCTAAAAGAAACATCCATAATAGCATCTAAAATTGCAAATCCAACTGCTAGTCATCCCTCTCCTCCATCTCCTAGCTTTATTTTGGGTCCCTATATACCAAAATCTTCTATCCCAAATCCTCCATCATAGCCACCTCTACCTTCCACATCCCATCCACTTCATCCACCTTTGTCACAACATGTGCCAATGTTGGTCCTGACAACATCCCCCTACCATGATCACTTTCCATCCTTCCATTTGAATACTTTCTACCATCATATCTCTCATCCCATGCATATGCCCCATCTCAACCATCCAATCCATGTGGTGTAGGAGCACCCCTTCCACTCTTCACAACACTTATAATTCTAGGGTCTTTTAATAAGCCAACTTGTAAGACCTAGTCGCCCTTGGTGTGGTTATAAACCATGGGTTTTTGACTATGGTCCAAAGGCACATTTAGGAGTTTAGATTTTCCTAGGTGTCTTTTAAGTTGTTTCAATAAAGTTTGGTATCATTAGGATCCAAGGATTAGGCCTATAGGTTCATTAGGAGCAAGAATGCAATATTTTGCAAAAGTTGAAAAATGCAAGAAATGTTGCTCGACAACTTCTTTGAAAAATTGCTACCGACTTGTAATTTTTGCATTCAATCAATAAAAATCCCTATTTTTCTCTATGTTCTGGACTATAACAGTATGTGTACGGATTGGTATGGAAGTGTGAAGAAGAAAATTGTTTGATCCAACATTTTTCATGAATTAGGACTCCAATTATTTTTATTTGAATTAGTTTGAGGATCAGAGTCAAGAGATAGAAGAATCAGTTTACTGGGTTTTCAGGAAACCCTCCTGAACCAGGGTTTTAAACAAATAATTCCCTAACTTGATTTTCCTTTGTGGGATTCCCATGTGGAGTGGGGAAATGCAAGTAGGGTAAATGTATTCTAGATCCTCAAGAGTGAAGGAGAAAGATGATTGTGTTGAGAAGTTTTCTTGTAGAATCTAGGCCAAGCATCTATATGTGCTTGGTACATAATATGGAAGAGTGAAGTGATAGTAGCACTTCAGGGGTGGATAAAAGAAATCTGATGATATATTGTTGTCTCTTTGGGATTCCTCACACCATTGCAATTGAAATTTTTCCTTGGACAATCGACTGGTGAACATTCCCTTAAATAACCAAGTCAATTAGCCCTATTAAAACTAGTGGATCGGGGACTGATAGGTATTGTCCTTATTGTTTGAGATCTTTTGATTTTGAGGTTTGGTACAAGTCTATAAAGGGTGTTCAAATATACTATGTGTTTTATAGGTTCCTTGTAATAATTTGGAACTAAGCCCTTAGAACTTCGCCCAAAAGGCTACAAGCCTGTCAAGGCCTGAAACTGAGAACTTATTGTCCAAATCCTATAAGGTGTGAAAATTACTCCAATAGTAGACCTTTAGTGAGCACATAACCTTTCCATTCACTTTCCTAATATGAAGGTTCCCCTTTCAAGTTTGAACCAGCAAGGACACTTCACAATAGGGATTACCGAGTGTCAGGAAACTACTCGGTAAAGACACCAAGTCCACTTGGTTAACATAAGTACCGAGCATCAACCGAGCTCACTTGGTTAAAGAACTTGAGTAACAACCAAGCTTGGGGGGAGTAAAAGCTAGCTAAAGACACTGAATCCTCCAGTGAGGATAGTGGAATTGTGTTTGTTATTGGATCTTCTAAAGGTGTAGAGAACTCTCCTAAGCCCACTTTGGGTTTAGAGAAACATCAAAGGTCTCACCACTTATCAAGTTGCCTAAGATAGGGGAGAGATTTTCATCACCATGTCTTTTCATAATCCTCTCATCCTAATAAGGATGTACCAAACATCTGGTCATAAAAAGTCAGCAAAAAGTAAAAAAATAAAGAAAAATATCAAAAGAAAAAGAAAGAGAAAGAGAAAAACATTCGTTCAATGGTGAAAAATTGGAAATTCAAGCACCTTGGACAAGTACCATGATGAAAAATTTGCAAACATGTGTCATGTGTAATCCCTCCAGTTCCTCTCTACAATTGGGGGCAATTTACTTCTAGCCCACCCTATCTATGTACTCTATCCACTATATCCTATCTTATCTACTTCACCTCCACCATCCTCCTTCAGATCTTGATAACAAAATGGAGACTACCCAATATACATTCTTTTGGGAACCTTACCTTCATCCATTTCCCTCATCCATTATCCTTATTCCATCTACCTTCCTTATCCTCTTGTTGTCCTATCTTCCATCCTATCATACCCCTCCTAATGCCTCTAAATGCATGAACTATCCTAATCAGGGGCATCTTATTCCTCAGTGACATATTCCTTGTAAAATTTATCACACCTATCTTCCCATCTTTCCTCTATCCAAATCCTTAAGAAAATCCTCCATCCTAACCCCCAAGCATTCCTCTATCCCAATCCCTCAGTAATCCTCTATCCAAATCCCCAAGCATTCCCCTACCCAAATCCCCAAGCATTCCTCTATCCAAATCCCTCAACATTTCCTCTATCCAAATCCCTAAGAATTTCCTCTCTTGACATCCCTCAACATTTCCTCTATCATATCCCTCAGTGTTTCCTCCATCAATCCATCACCTGGTACTTCCCTTGTCATTGTTATCTAGCTATACGCTACCCCTATAAAATCCAATGCCATTCATCCATATCCAAATATTGCTAGAAATCTTCCAACATCTACAAATCCCATCCACATCCTCTAGCTATCCAAATATCCAACATCCAACATCCAACATCCAATCAACCTATCCAATCACATCCTTAGTCTTATCCCCATCTTGTGGAAAGTCTTGATCTTAATCCAATCATCATTGTTGGGATGCATCCTTCCCAAAATCCTTATCTCATTTTAGGGCACATCATCCCTCATCACCCTATCCACCATTAGTCCATCTTGGCTTTAACCCAACTGAGGCATCATCTTGCATATATTTGCAGCATTAGCTTCATCCCTAGATCCCATGTACATATTATCTTGAGTCTTGTAACCTACCATCGGTCGTGTCTCCACCTAAGGTCATTTGTACATATGTGTCTTTAGGTCTCATCCTCTACATCAATCAACCCTTGCATCATCATGACCTTTATCCCTATCTAGCTAAGTGCTTCAACAATCATCCCTGGGTCCTTTTGAGGTTCGAGTATCTTACCTATCTCTTGTCATAGGAATCCTAGTTGAACAATCCATCATCAGTCTTCGTAGGATGTATCCTTCCTCATATCAGACCAATCAAAATCAATCCTAATCAAATCAATCATCCTCTATCATCTTACCCATGGAAAAAGGTGCATGAGATACTTGTTATTTCATTTGTTCCTTTGGATCTTTGCTTATCTTTTGAGCTCCCTTGTGCATATCTCCCCATTCTTTGTACTATATTGTCACGTCTTGTTGTACATATACTCGTCAATCCTACAATAGCTATGATATGATAACTTGTCCCACCTAGCCTTATACTTCAGCAACATCTTTTGTTGACTATCCTTGATCACATGATTATCCTTGATTCATCATTTTCCAACAACAACACAACATTCCCCTCATCTAACATGTCCTTGCAGGATGTATCCTTCCTCATGTCTAACCTAATCTTCCATCATCAATCAAATGGGTCCATGTAGGATGTATCCTTCCTCACATTTGGACCTAATCTCCCCCCATCAGTCCATCAATATATCTCCTTGGAAAAGGATGTCTTTTGGAGTTATCACTCTGAGCTTGGATTTTGTCCTTTGGATCTTGTTTAACTTTAATGGCTTCTTGTTGTTCCTCTCCTCACGGTTGCCATAATCCTTTATATCATGGTGTTCTTTGAATGAGAGAAATTTGGGGCAAGGTATTTTTATCTTTTTCTTCTACCCGTGAGTTAGTCAGATATGACCCTTACACGTCCCACATGTGATCTTTCAGGTTACATGGTGCACTTGGGAAATGTCAGTTGTTTGTGGTTTCTCCAACATTATTTCTACCATGGCTCCTTCTAGATTCATACATGATGCTGGGGAAACCCTTGCGTGTCTTTTTGCATCAATCCTCTCTAACACTGGTGACAAGGCCTTGAGTTCCCAGTAACCTTAGCAGGTCTCTAGCATTTCTATATCAAACTAGGCTGTACTCTCAAAAATATCCAATACAATGAGCTCCCCAAATCCCCCTCATCCCTCATCATATAGATTAATCTTACATATTGCATCCTTCATATAGCTTCATCTTGCATCTTGCATCCCACATTATATTGCATTCATGCATCTTTGCTCTTGGAAGGACATCTGTTTATCTCCCCAATCCATCTTTCTTCATCCTTTCCTTTCCTCTCGGTGTTCTTTTCAACTAAATTCCACAAAGTTTCCTCTTTGAATTATTTTCTCAAGGGGGCACAACCCCTTATCTTCTTATTCTAGCCTGGGGCATCTTATTTTCTCGTCTTTGATGTCATGCCACTTGCAGCATCACATCAAAGAGGGACAAAATGTAGACACCTAAAAATCTATTTGTCAATTAAAAATATTTTAGTTGATAAAAGACCTGATGACATCTTCATTATTTAGTTAATTATTTATTTATTTAATTAATTAATTTTATTCTCATTATCCCTTCTCCTATTTTAATTAAAGATGTTTAATTAAGAACCCCTCCCAAAAGCATTTAAATCTAATTTGAATGATAATTCCTCCAATTTATTAATTATTTAATAAATTATGTCTCATAACCCTTTAAATAAATTAAATATTTATTTAATTCCCAAAAACCATAGATATCTTCTAGAAAACCCTAAACCTATCCTCACTTTCCTAATCACTCCCTAAACCTTCTTAAGAGGTGTTTCCTAACCCTCTTAGCCTAAACCCTCATCCTTTGACTTTTGGTCAACCCCCTCATTAATGAGCCTTACATGCTCATTAATGGCCCCTTACACCCTCATTAATAGATCTTACAATCTCTTAATGAGATCCTGTGTCTCTTCTTCCATCTTGGTCCCCTAGCACACTTCCCTAGTGTTGCTCACACATGTGTGAGAAACCCTTCATCCTTATCCCTTTGACCCTAAGGCTTAACCCTTGGTCATAAACCCTAACTACCCTTCCTAACCCAAGCCCTCCCTCAAATCCTATAAATAGCCTCCCTTCCAAGATAAATTAAACAATTTCACATATCATTTTCATGTAGCATTGTTATTATGTTCATTTTCATCTAGACTTAGCATAATTTCTAGTATTGTTAGACTTTCTCTATTTTCATGCTTTAATAACTCATCCTAGCTTAGATAATTTGGATTAACCTAGTTTATTTCAAGAAATGCTAACCATTTTAATTCATATCATATCCATATTTTTGTTAAAATTAACTTTTCATAGCATTCATTAATCTAGATTATGCATTGGCTTCGTTTGGACCCTTGGAATCCTAGGGGCAAACCAGGTTCACCATACCTAGTTTTGTACCATAATGGGGTCTTCATGGCTTCCAAATGATCCTAATCCTTCCTAAACATAATTGGGGACATTCTCATTGTGTTTATAGAGCACACCCACATCCCTCCTATAAGAGCAAATCAAATAGTGACATGGTGCTCCCATTTCAGCTCAATCTGAGGCATCTTGCAAATAGATTTTCTATATGTTAGGTATATGCTATTTATGAATAATGTTTGAGTGTTTCAGTGTGCTCCCAAAAGGTTATGTTTGCATCGATCACAGTTGTAAGATTAATCACAATACTTGAAAAGATTAAATTTGAGCAACATCAGTGATATAAAGTAATAATTTAATATACTAAATAAAGAAATACCCCCTGAAGATGCACCATACCACTTAAAAGTGATGAATTATAAATGCATGATGGGATTGATTACCATTATCCTCCTCATAATTAGATATTTGATGATTTTTATTCATGGGCCTTTTATCCTTTTTCTTTTTAAAGAAAGTATTAGTAACATGACCGTCTTTCCCACAATAGGTGCAATGGGGTCTTTGATGATTTGAGTTATGATTATTGCTAAGATTATGATGGGTATTTTTATGATTATTATAATTATTATTATGATAATTATTGTTATTAGATGTATTATTATTATATGAGATATGATTTTGATTTTGATGCTTAGACATAAGAGCATGTTCATAAGATCTAAGATTACCAAATTGCAATAACTTAGCCTCATCTTGACGTAATAAATTTTAAAAAATAGCATAACTTAATTGAGGAGCTAAACTAGGGATAGCAAGTTGAGAATGAATGTTAGTAATAAACTATTGGAATTCTTTAGGAAGACATTTCTTTAGAATGATAGTAATTAATCTAATATCAGGCAAATCAACATTCACACCACTTAATTGAGTTTTAATAGCATCTAATTTAAGTAAGAGTTCATCCATGGATTTGAAATTGGTATACCTCAAGTCTTCCAAGTTGTCTTGGAGTTTAATCTTTCATGATTCGGTGGAGCTGTCATAAGTTTGTTGCAAAATTTTCCATGCTTGATGGGCTTTGGTGCAATGTTCAATCAAGAAGTATAGACCAGGAACAATAGAAAGGCCAATTAATCCATGAGCTTCATTATTTTTAAATTTCCATGCATCTTTGTGGGTTTGAGAAACATTGGTAGCTGGTTCAAGAGAGGCATCTGTAGCAACTAGAAGCAAATGCCTAAACCGAAATATAAAGAAAATATGTGTCTTCCATTGATGATAGTTAGAACTATTCAATTTGATTTCAGGAATGAGGTTAGACATGATTAATTAATAAAAATGATAAGATTAACCAAAAATAGAGTGAAATACAATAAATATATAATGCTAAAGGTCTAGAAAAATAAATTTAACTTAAATGTTAACGATTAAATATGTAAGAAAATAAAAAATAAAAAATAATTTTTTTTTTGTTTAAATGAGAAAATAATTTTTTAGTGCAACTAATTACTAAAATGACAATTGAAATACATTTACATTGATCAAATGAGAAAGGCCTTAAAACGATATTAAAAAATATCGGGTGAAAATTTTGTTTTAACATTTAAACTTTTTTTATGATTGAGAAATTTTGAATAAATTGAGTTAAATATAGAAAATAATCTAGATGGTTAAATAAAATGACTGATAATAGAGCTGCAAGAAACTAGAAAAATATTTTAATAATAAGATAAAATGATTATATTAAAAATAAAGAATAAGATGAATAATAAATTGCAGCTTTAAAAATGATATGATTACTTGCAACGATTTATTAAGAATGAAATAATCATATAAACGAACACAAGAACAATGATCTAATAGAATAACAAAGAGTAATGCTATACTAGAGTAACATAGAATAATGCTAAGTTAAGGAACAAATAAAGAAATAAATGACAGAGAATAATCTTCTCTATAAATTGAAGTTCCTATAGAAAATTTTCTTTAACCTTTCAATGAAAGGAAGATCAACCAAACATGCAAGAAATACTCTTTAACAAATAACAAGAAAGCTTTTAAATAAACCATGCAGAAGGCTGCACAAGTGGAGAAGAGAAAGCACATTCAGTACATGCAAACAAATAAGTGCTCCTGGTCTGTGTAGGATGAAAGTAACTTTAACTTTAAATGAAGGCTACAAACAAATAACTTTAATGGAAGGCTATGTGGAGGATGAAAGGATGGGAGGTGGGCTGAACCAAAGTTAGCCAAAAAAAGCTTGGTAAATGTCTGTTGCATGAGTTAGTGAGGCTGGCTGGAGGGTAACTAGAAAAAATGCAGGGCACTAATAGACAAGGCTACATGCCAAGGAGACAAGGTTGAGTGCCAAGGCTACGCAAGTAATGAAGGAAGCACATAGGGTGCTAGGATAAGGAATAAAATCTTTATAAGAGAGAAGGTTGTGAAGTTGGATGAGAAGTAATAAACACACAAGTAAATAACAAGTTAAACAACAAATAATAACATAAAAGAAATAGCATGAAAAGATAAACAATTAAACTGTGGAGATAAATAAATAATATAAATAGTGATAAATATATATATTAGATCAAATATACATATGAAAATATAAAATAGATGCCGCAACACATGGTTAGACAAAATCTATTGTAGATTCAAAATTTATTATCAAACAAATATTTGTGAATCTTAAATTATAAACAAATGTTAGAAAACCAATATAATGAAACCCGCAAGAACAAATAGTTAGAGTTTAAACAAAGCTGATTAAAATATCCTGCAAAGAAGGTTAGAGAAATCAAATGAAACTCTCTGGCAGCAAGTCAACCAAAGAGGGTATAGTTAGATCTAAAAAAAAAATGAAATCGAGATTATAAAACTTACATTTGGCGGTAAACCATCTAGAACTAAATAAAAAAATAGATCTAAAGTAACAAAGGATATAAGAAGGAGCTGAACAAATGCTAGATTTATAAACAATGAAAACCCTATTACAAAAAAGTTAATCTCAACAAAAGAATTTCTTCTTCTCAAACAAGATATCCTTTGAACAACACCTTCATGCAACACTCAAAATAAGGATTTAGCTAGCTTTGATACCATGTTAGAAGCATACAAAAATGGAAAAGAGCTAAAGGAAAGAATCCAAGTGAGTGAGAAAAAGGAAGAGTTTTACCATTAACACAATGAAAGAGAGATATCTCCAAGATTTATAAAAAAACCATCAAGATGCTCCAAGATCAACACAATGAGATAAGGATTTTGAAAGGCGAAAGAAAAGAAAATCCCTTGTGAATATAATATGAATGAGGCAAAAAGGCCTGGAAAAAGAGAGAGAATATGAGAAATAAGCTGATTACAATAATGAGAGAGTTAAGATGAGAATGTGAGTAAAAGTGAGACAAAGTTCTCCTATGAAGTGTGTGGAGAAGCATCTCTTAAATAGAGATGAGTGATGGAGTTAGAATGTAACTTCTGTGCTCAATGAATGACACATTCATATTAAGTGTGTGCCAAGTGTGAGAATCCTCATAAGGAGGAATAAACTAATTTCCTTATTAAAGGAATTAAAAAATATGAGTTGTCCTCCCACTTGGACTAGAGGAAAAAATAAAATTAGGATACCTTGGCTTATCCAAATTTAAATAACACACCAAGGAAAGATTATTAATTCTAACAAATTTACATTTGATGATATCAAGTTAGTAAAGGAGGTTGGATAAGTAAGAAAGGTTAGAAATTTGACAAGGCAAAGACAATAGTTTAGTTATTGGGCAGGAAGAAGTCATTCAATAAAAGGAAAGTAATTTTCGGTAAAGAGAAAGGAAGCCAATACACTGAGTGCAAGGAGTTAGTTACCAAGCAAAGCAAATAGAATTTTGGTTGAAGGAAAAGGAAGAGCACCAAGCATGGAACAAAAATTAAATGTAAGGATCATAATGACATTTAATGAGGAGCCACAATGATCTATAAGATTCCAAGGATGAAGAAGAGTTAGTTACAGAGATCTACAATCAGGAAAATTCAAGGTGATGATCTATGGTAAAGATTTAAGTGGAAAAAAGTGAAGTTACAAGTTCTAAGAAAATTTTAAGTTCTGAGGTGATGATAACAAGTTTTACCAAGTGCCAAGTTAATTGAATTAGTTCAAGAGGATGATCTGTCAGTTTAGAATAAATAGAGGAAAACCTAATCAAGAAGACTGAGAGGCAAAATATAGTCTATATAAAGGATGAAATTGAATGAAAAACAAGCTAGCTAGTTGATGTGTTGCTAAGTGATGTAGTGAAGAAGAAAAAGGTGGAAATCCAAGTCTACAACAAATATTGATGAAGTGTTGATGCTAGCTAATAGTAAAGGAATGAAGTGAAGAAAAAGAGTGCACAAGGGATTTGACTAAGAAGGAGGTAGTTGTAGATTTATAGATCAGATTTTATATTGTTGCTTATTAACATTTATAGCAGAAAAATTTCTTAACTGAGTGGAACTAACAGTCTTATTGTAAATCCTTGAGAGAGGTGACATTCTAAAAGAGTGTTTGAATCCCTTTAACCACACCACTCCTAACAGGGTGAAGATCATAACATATTTGAGGCAAATCCCCTAACAAGGTCCCATTTAACAATGTGAATTGTAATATTTAATAGGATTGGCTCTTAACCGAGCATACTTCAGAAGAGTATTTTGATTAGTGGGTGATAATTTACACAGTGGTTTTTCCCAAATTGGGTTTCCACATTAAATACTAGTGTCAAATGTGTTGAATTTTTATTGTGAAAACTATTTGTTGATCACTTAAAGTTGTTGATTACAAAAAATAATTTACTATTATTATTGACTATTACTAAAGTTCATATTACCGAGTTGAATCAGAGTTAAAGTTTCATAGTTTAAAAAATTATTGATTACTGACTCAACCCCTCTCAAGAATCCAACAATTAGTATCAGAGAAGAGGTACTCTAAAGGGACAAGTTTAAAACACTTGAGTAAAAGATCTAAAGATGTATACGAGGGAGGTACCAAATTTAAATAGGGAGAACTTCTCTACATGGAAAAGCATGACGAGGTTGCACATATCTGAAATTGGAGACTATGCATTATACTATCTTGAGAATGAGTATTCACCGCCGCTATTTGTGCCTATGAAATTTGAACAAGTAAGAGAAAGGAAAGATCACACACAAGTTATGATTGAGATATCTTGTGCTCTCACCGACCTGGAGTTTAGTGATCTTAAAGGATTTGATACAGTAAAATAGATGTGGGAAAATCTTGCATTGGTATATGGTGGAGATCAACATGTTCAGAAGGAAAAAGCTAAAAGTCTGAAAGGCAAATTTGATTCTATGAGAATGAGAGAAGGTCAAGATATTACACAGTACAATAAAAGATTGAAGGAAGTGTTAAGTGCTATCAGAGGTGCTGGAGGACATATTGAAGAAGATGTAACAATAAAATTGTTGAGGAAATTTTTTCTTATATATGTCATCTGAGTGTCTACAATACAAGAATTGAGATCCATTCTTCAGATGCCTATTTCATTGGATGCTACAATTGGTAAGTTGATTTCTTTTGAGCTAAATAACTTTGACAATAGTTTACTTTTTGCTACTAATAATGAGTCTGCATTCAATTCATCTTTGAACATTGGAAATTCTAGAGAGTCTAGATCAAGTGATGGTTATGTAAGTAGCACAAGTGAAAGGTTTCAAAGTTGCAAGAGTGATCTAGAAAGTATGTTTGAAGATGAAAGATAACAAAAAGAGTTTGAAGACTTACTATCAAAGAGACTACTAAGAGGAAAAGGAAAATGCCAAGGTAAACTACTTTTGAAATGTTTCAGTTTCAACAAGATTGGTCATATTGTATCTAGATGTCCTGACAACAATAATGATGAGAAGAAAGACAATTGCAATAATTAAAAAAGAGAGAATAGATTCAAGAGATACCTATATTTCAAGAACAAAGGTAAGAAGTCATGCTACATTGCTGAAGAAGGACTAAATTATGATGATTCAGATAATGATGAAGGTGAAGAGGTTGTGTATGTTTCTATCAAGGATGATTCTTATGAAGAACAGTATGAAGAAGAAAAAGCCCTAATTTCTCATGTTAGTAAGAGTCATACATGTATAATAGATAGTGGATGCTCACATCATATGACTGGTGACAAACATAAGTTCAATACTATGGAAGATCATGATGGAGGTTATGTTAGATTTGGTAATGATGCTCCATTAAATGTAAAAGGTAAAGGTTCTATAATTCTACTAGATAATACACAATGTGATGATGTCTATTGGGTTGAAGGACTAAAGTATAATCTATTGAGTGTGGCACAACTGAACAACATAGGTCCCTGACTAGAATTTTAGAATAGAAAGGTAAGAGTATTTGATTAGAATGGAGGTCTGATTGCCATAGGTGAACAGTCAAAAGGTATCTTATTATACCTTTATTCTACTACAAAGAGTTTCTTTACTAAATTTGATGATGTATGGTTATGGAATAATATATTTTATCATGTGAATTTTGACAACTTAATTAAGGTGAGAAAAAAGAGTAGAGTAAGAGGCCTACCAAGATTGGAAAAACCTAAAAATTTCATGTGCAAAGGATGTCAAGTTGGTAAGATGACAAAGTCAGGTTTTACAAGAAAATCTTATGATGAACTACAACTGATTTAGAACTTGATTGAAGAAACTGTGATTTAAGATCACCGAGAAGATTGATTAGATATGTAATATGATTAAATCAATATTATGTTGTCATTGATGTCAACTAGTTTGACAGTACTTATCTTGTAAGTTACTTTATCGATACATCTATAGTGAAGGAGTAAAAGAGATAAAGAACATAAATATCTACATGAGGAAGATGGATATGATAGATGAGGATTAGGAATACATTAAGTAACTTGTTGATGAGTCTATGTATTCATGTTATTGACATGATTATGTTTCATTCATCTATGATGAGGAAAAGAGCTGAAAGACACAAAGCAATGTTGTCGGTTGATAAAGAAATTTAGTATACACCAACGGAGTGTAGTGTATACCGAGCATAGTGTTAACTAAGCTTGTGTTCACTAACACATTTCTTTGTTAACCAAGAAGAACAGAATGAACTAAATGACTAGTTTAGCCGATAAGATTGATGAGCTAGAAAGTGTATGAATTTGAGGTAACAGATAAAGTTTGTTACACAGATCAATGACTAACAAAATTTAGGAAAGATCTAAAGGATGAGAATCAAACATGTTATTGACACAAGTGCTAAGGTATGTTTAAGAGGCAAAATCAGCAATAATGATTAAGCGGCAAAATCTAATGGAGCAGAAGAAAATAGTTTACATGTCTATATAAGAGACTGGAGATTTCACTACAAGGTGGTGATGCTAGAAGAGAAGGAAACTGTAGAATCATCACGTGAACATGTTTTCATGCATTCTAATCATACTGGTTAAGAAGAACCCTACTTCAGAGCATTATCGAGTGACAAAAAGTGATTACCGATAGACAATAAGTTGAACAGTGATTGAAATAGAATTGATTTATTGATCAGAAAGATTCGTATGAACTAAACATTGATCTGTAATTTTCAAGTGAAGTCCTATTAAGTCAAATCACCTACTATTACATATTTAACCATTGTACACAGTCAAATCTCTTAACCGAGTGGACTAAGAAAGTCTTATTATGTATCATTCATAGAATGAGCATTATTATCCTGTCAACCCTAGAGTGACTGCTGGTTGGATGATAATGGTTGGTCTAAAATCCTCTAACAAGGTCACACCTAACAGTGTGTTTGTAACCTTTAACAGGGTTGGGTCTTCACCAACCTCACTTCAGAAGAGTGAATATTTTGGGTTGTTGGTCCTATGTGGTTTTTCCCTTCACAGGGTTTCCATGTTAAATCTCTTGTGTTATGTGTTGATTGTGATGTTTGTTTTGATGTCATATTTACATATTGCATATTTGATTTGATCAGTAATTGTTATAAGTTTTAGACTGGTAATCAGTAAATGCACAGATAGTGAAAGTATTTTAAGTTACCGAGTAGTAGAAATTGAAGTATTTGTTTTTGGATTATACATTTTGTATTGGGACAATGATTAACTGATTCACCCCCCTCTTAGTTATTCTAACAATTGGTATCAGAGCGTTGGTTTCTTTGAGCATAGTTTTAAGGGCTTTAGTAAAAAGATCTTAAAATGTATAAGAGAGAAGTGCCAAAGCTAAACAAAGAGAACTTCACAGTATGGTAGAGCCAGATGAAGTTGCACATATCTAGAATTGGAAATGCTACACTAGAATTGATGGAGAATGGTTATATAGAATCGACACCAGGTCCCCTGACACTTGATCAACTAAAAGACATGCATGAACACAATGTTACTATGATGGAACTTGTTGTTGCCTACACCGATGCTAAATTCAAAGATATCAAAAGTTGCACTACTGTAAAAGCCATGTGGGATAAAATTTCTCAAGTTTACAGTGGAGATGTACATGTTAAAAGAGCCAGAGCAAAAAGCCTAAGAGGCCGATTTGACAATATGAAGATGAAAGAAAGTGAGAATATTGTGCAATATACAAATAGACTGAAAGAAGTAGTACATGCTATTAGAGCATCTGATGGACAAATTAATGAAGAAACTATGGTAAGAAAAGTACTCAGAACCTTATTGCCGGTTTATGCAATCAGAATATCTACTATTCATGAGACAAGGTCTTCATTTACTAATATACTTACACTTGACAATCTAATTGGTAAGCTTACAACCTTTGAGTTAAATAATTTTGATAACAGTGTTGTACCATCTATGGAATCCACTTTCATGTCTTCTCTGAGGATTAGTAAGTCTAGCAGGAGTAATAAAAATGATAGTGATAGTAATACCGATGATGAAATTGATAAACTTGAAGCTCTTATGGCCAGAAGATTACCCAAAGGTAAAGGAAGGTATAGAGGTAAGCTACCTTTGGCATGCTTTAATTGTAAAGAGGTTGGCCACATCATTGCTAGATGTCAACATAAGAAGGATGATGATAGAACCAAAGACCGATCTGAGGGAAGCTATGGGAGAAGATTCAATAGAGGCTACTAACACAACCGAGATAACCGAGATGATAATGAAAAAGGGAAAAAGGTATGTTTCATAGCTGAAGATAATGAATCTGAATCTAATTCTGATGATGATGTAGAAGTTGTATTTGTTGCTATGAAAGATGACTCGGAGGAGGAAGAAGGAAAGCATGAAGAAACAACACTGATATCTAAAGTTAACAAAAATAATATATGGATCATAAATAGTGGCTATACACATCACATGATTGGTGATGAGGAGAAGTTTGATCTACTTGAAGAATACAATGGAGGTTCAGTTAAGATGGGTAATGGCACACCCTGTATGGTAAGAGGTAAAGGAACCTTAATGATAAATGATATGATAAAATGTGATAATGGTTATTGGGTAGATGGATTGAACTATAACTTGTTAAGTGTGGCACAACTGAATAATTTAGGTCACTGAATTGCTTTTGAGAGAAAGAAAGTGAAAATCTTTGATGATGGTGGAAGACTAGTTGGAATTGGAGCACAATCAAGAGGTAACCTATTTTATCTTGATACTGATGAGTCTACTTATTTGATGATGAAAAATGAAGATGCTTGGTTGTGGCATAAAAGGTTATGCCATGTGAAGTTTGATAACATGATTAAGATCAACAAAAGGAAAAGAGTTAGAGGGTTGCCTAACTTGTCAAAATTGGATCATGTTATGTGTCATGAATGCCAGAAAGGTAAGATGACTAAATCTAGTTTCAAAAGTAAGGATTAATCAACAAAGAAGATACTTGAGTCGGTTCATACCGACCTATGTGGTCCTATGAGAACTCAAAGTTACTATGGTGATAAATACTTTAATCTTTTTGTTGATGACTATACTAGATTGATGACAGTTATGTTCTTAAAAGAAAAATCCAAGCATTTAAGATGTTTAAGTGGTATAAGGCTAAGGTAGAAAAAGAGACTGGAAAGAAATTGAAATGCCTAAGATCTGATAGAGGAGGTGAATTTATCTTTGATGAATTTACTACCTTCTATAATGAGCATGGTATCAAAAGACAAGTCTCTGCGCTGAGGACACCTCAACAGAATGGGATAGCTAAAAGAAGGAACAAGTCAATAGTTGATTGTGCTAGGACATTGATGTTGCAAAAGAATGTTTCTCAGACATACTGGAGGGAAGTTGTCAGTACAACAGTTTATGTGCTTAACTGAGTGCAATTGAAAAAGGACACCAACAAGACACCCTATGAGTTGTGGTTTGGACACAAACCTAGTGTAAGTTACTTTAGAATTTTTGGAAGCAAATGTTTTATTCTGAAAGATGAGAGAAATGGAAAATTTGACTCAAAAGGTGATGAAGGAATATTTCTAGGATATTCTACTAAAAGCAAAGCATATAAATGTCTGAATAAAACTACTAACAAAATGTTTGAAACCACTAACGTCTGTGTTTATGATTTTGATGAAAAGAACACAAAGGAAAGTATAAAGGAACTAGAAGAATATGGTAGATTCACTTACATTGAACAACCAGAGTATCTATCAAAGTCTCAGCCTGTAATAACCAATCAGTAGGAAAGCAACACCAAACTGTTGGAAAGAGAAACCGACAAGCATAATGGCCCTATCAAGAAAACAAATGAATCTACATAGGATGAATAGGAAAGGAGAGATAGGATACTAATGATTTTTGTTAGAAGACACCATCCTGAATCACAAACCATTGGAGACAAGCAAGCTGGCATGCAAACAAGGAGCAAATCAAGACAAGGTACATGTCTAGTTTGTGATTATGAGCCAAAAAATGTAAAAGTTGCATTAGAGAATGATGAATGGGTTAATGCAATGAAAGAAGAAATTGAACAAATAGAAAAAGAACAAAACTTGGACCTTAGTACCCTGACCTAAAGATAAGAATGTTATCGGTACTAAGTGGATATTCAGGAACAAGCAAAATGAGAATGGAGAAGTGACAAGAAATAAAGCTAGATTGGTATGCAAAGGATATGCACAAGAGGAAGGCATAGACTATGGTGAAACCTTTGCACCCATTGCTAGATTGGATGGAGTCAGAATGCTACTTGCATATGCTACACACAAGAAATTCAAGGTATATCAAATGGATGTCAAGTTAGTGTTTCTGAATGGAATACTTGAAGAAGAAGTCTACATAGAACAGCCTGAAGGGTTTGTTGATCCTGAAAAGAAAGATATGGTATGTACACTACATAAAGCTTTATATGGTTTGAAGCAAGCACCAAGAGCTTGGTATGAGAGGCTGTATACTTATCTGTTAAGTATAGGATTTGTAAGAACAAGTAAAAACAACAATCTGTATATGAAAGGAGATACTGATGACATAATTCTTATTGCTGAAATTTTTGTGGATGATATCATATTTGGAGGTCAAGACCAAATATATAAAGCCTTTGCTGATGACATGAGGAATGAGTTTGAAATGTCTATATTCAGAGAGATTAAGTTATTTCTTGGACTACAAGTGATCCAGCAGAGTGATGGGATATTCATCACATAGTCTAAATACATAAAAGAAGTATTGAAAACATTTGGCATGGAAGATGCTAAACCAATGGGATTACCGATGGCTACTAGATGCAAATTGACTAAGGAAGATGAAACTAATGAGGTAAACCAGACACTATACTGATCAATGATTGGTAAGCTAATGTATGTAGTTCAAATTAGACTAGACATAGCAAATGTTGTGGGAATAGTTGCTATATTTTTTGCTAATCCTAGAGAATCACACATGATTGCTACTAAAAGAATCTTAATATACATGAAGAAAATAGAGGACTATGGATTATGGTATCCTAAGGAAGGCAAGTTTGAACTCAGAGTCTACATCGATGTTGATTGGGCTGGAAATGTGGATGACAAAAAAAGCACCACCGGAGGAGCATTCTTCTTTGGTGAAAGACTTGTTACCTAGACAAGTAAGAAGTAGGTGTGCATTTATCAGTCTATAGCCAAAGCAGAGTATGTTGCTGTTGCTACAAACTATTCAAACATTGCATACATTAAACAAGTTCTGGAAGGTATGAATGAGATAATCACTGAGCTGGTGATTATATACTATGATAACACCAGTGTAATTAATATTTCAAAGAATCTAGTGATGCATTCTAAAATGAAGCATATATCAATAAAGTATCACTACTTGAGAGAACAAGTACAAGAGAAGCAAGTTAAGTTAGAGTTTGTTACATCAAAGGAACAACTTGCAGATATATTTACAAAAGCTCTACCAAAGGACACATTTGAGTATTTGAGGACTAGACTTGGGGTCCGTCCCCTGTCTATCAGTCACTAAGGTGATTCAGATGTTGCATTAGCCTAATCTTTTTAGAAGATCATACATGTTGATGCAGCATAGTTCACACTTTGGATCATGTCTAAAGCTGTGAAAGGTACTGGAATAGATTGGCATATCAGTATATAGAGATACAGAGTATGCACCAAACAATAGAGAGTTACTTGGCTACATACAGAGTTGTTTGTTTATTTGTTTCTTTGGCATTGTTGTCAAAGGGAGAGATAAACAATATGAAACAAAGGGAGAAATAATTTGAATATGCACCGATGAGAACTATTTGAGGGAGAGCATTGAAGATCAATTACTGAGAACAAAAGAAGGAATTGGAGAGCTGAAAAGATCATATTTACAAATTGACAAAACTGCATTTTGCAATGCTATTGAGTAACGTAGTGATTAAATATATTAAGCTAGGGAGAGCTTGTACAACATTTGTTCATAGAGTTGTAGAATACATGTTTGGTATGTGTATGGTATATTTCATATTTCTTGAGTTGCCATCAATGCCAAAAGGAGAGATTGATGAACTACAACTGATTTAGAACCTGATTGAAGAAATTGTGATTTAAGATCACTGAGAAGATTGATTAGATATGTAATATGATTAAATTAGTATTATGTTGTCATTGATGTCAACTAGTTTGATAGTAATTATCTTGTAAGTTACTTTACCGATACATCTGTAGTGAAGGAGTAAAAGAGATAAAGAACATAAATATCTACATGAGGAAGATGGATATGAGAGATGAGGATAAGGAATACATTGAGTAACTTGTTGATGAGTCTATGACTTTATGTTATTGACTTGATTATATTTCATTCATCTATGATGAGGAAAAGAGCTGAAAGACACAAAGTAGTGTTGTCGGTTGATGAAGCAATTTAGTATACACCGACGAAGTGTAGTGTATATCGAGCACAATGTTAACCGAGCTTGTGTTCACTAACGCATTTCTTTGTTAACTGAGAAGAACCGAATGAACTAAATGACTAGTTTAGCTGATAAGATTGATGAGCTGGCAAGTGTATGAATTTGAGGTAACATATAAAGTTTGTTACACAGATCAACGTGTAACAAAATTTAGGAAAGATCTAAAGGATGAGAATCAAACATGTTATTGACACAAGTGTCGAGGTATGTTTAAGAGGAAAAATCAATGACAATGATTAAGCGAAAAATCTAATGGAGTAGAAGAAAATGGTTTACATGTCTATATAAGAGACTGGAGATTTCACTACAAGGTGGTGATGCTGGAAGAGAAGGAAACTGTAGAATCATTGCATGAACAAGTTTTCATGCATTCTGATCATATTAGTTAAGGAGAACCCTACTGCAGAGCATTACTGAGTGACAAAGAGTGATTACCAAAATTGAACAGTGATTGAAACAAAATTGATTTATTGAATAGTGATTGAAACAAAATTGAAACAAAATCATACAATAAGTTGAACAATGATTGAAACAAAATTGATTTATTGATCAAAAAGATTTGTATGAATTGAACATTGATCTGTAATTTGCAAGTGAAGTTGTATTAAGTCAGATCACCTACTGTTACATATTTAACCATTGTACACAGTCAAATCTCTTAACTGAGTGGACTAAGAAAGTCTTATTATGTATCCTTCCTAGAATGAGCATTGTTATCCTATCAACCCTAGAGTGACTGCTGGTTGGACGATAATGGTTGGTCTAAAATCCTTTAACAAGGTCACACCTAACAGTGTGTTTGTAACCTTTAATAGGGTTGGGTCTTCACCGACCTCACTTCAGAAGAGTGAATATTTTGGGTTGCCGGTCCCAGGTGGTTTTTCCCTTCACATGGTTTCCATGTTAAATCTCTTGTGTTATGTGTTGATTGTGATGTTTGTTTTGATGTCGTATTTACATATTGCATATTTGATTTGATCAGTAATTGTTATAAGTTTTAGACTGGTAATCAGTAAATGCACAGACAGTGAAAGTATTTTAAGTTATCAAGCTGCAGAAATTGAAGTATTTGTTTTTGGATTATACATTTTGTATTGGGACAGTGATTAATTAATTCACCCCCCTCTCAATTATTCTAACATCTTACACTACACAAGGAATTTTGGAGTTAGTACACACTGAACTATGTGGACCTATGAGAACACAAAGTTATTATGGTGATAGATATTTCATTTTAATTGTTGATGATTATTCAAGAATGATGTCTGTCATATTTTTGAAGGATAAATATGAAGCTTTTCAAATGTTTAAGTGGTACAAGGAAAGACTTGAAAAGGAGACTAAAATAAAATTTAAGTGTTCGAGATCTAATAGACGAGGTGAGTATACATCTAATGAGTTTACACTTTTCTACAATGAACATGGAATAAAGAGATAAATATCTACACCAAGGACACCACAACAAAATGGTATAGTAGAGAGAAGAAATACATCCATTATTGATTGTGAAAAGACATTGATGATTGAGAAGGGTGTATCTCAGACATTTTGGAGAGAATTAGTTAGCATCATAGCTTATACACTAAATGAAGTACAATTGAAGAAATGTACAAACAAGACTCCATATGAAATTTGGTATGGTCACAAAATGAATGTAAGTTATTTCAAAGTTTTTGGAAGTAGATGTTACATTCTAAAGGATGATAGAGATGGAAAGTTTGATCATAAGGGTGATGAAGGAATATTATTAAAATAGTCTACAAAGAGCAAGGCTTACAAGTTCTTAAACAAGTCTACTAACAAAAATTGTAGAAAGTGCAAATGTAAGGATTGATGAATTTACAAAGAAAATTGATGAAGACAAAAAAAAGGAACCCGAGGACTATCAAAGATTTGTATATGTTCAACCTAAAGTTTTGGATACCTTACCTGCAATACAAAGTAAGGAGGAAGCTGAACAAAGAGAGCCACAACCGAATGTTGAAAATGAAGAACTTCCACAGCCTACTGAGCCTATCCTAGCCAAGTACATGAGAAGACACTACTTACCAAGTAAGATAATTAGAGACAAGAATGCTAAAGCTATGACAAGAAGTAAGTTAAGAGATAATACATGTTTAATTTATGAATTTAAGCCAAGAATAGTAAAAGATGCATTGGATAATTAAGATTGCATTAAAGTTATGAAAGAAGAGATATATCCAATTGAAAAGAACAAAAAATGGACTTTGATACCAAGACTTAAAGATAAAAATGTTATTGGTACTAAGTGGATTTTCAGAAACAAATTGAATGAGCATGGAGATGTGATCAAAAACAAAGCTAGACTAGTTTTCAAAGGGTATGCACAAGAAGAAGGTATTGATTATGGTTAGACTTTTGCACCTGTTGCTATATTAGGAGTTAGAATTCTACTAGCATATGCATCTTATAAATGATTTAAAGTTTATCAAATAGATGTTAAGTATTCATCTCTTAGTGGTATTCTTGAAGAAGAAGTCTATGTTGAACATCCTGAAGGATTTACTGAGAATACTTACAAGGACATGGTATGTAAACTGCACAAGATACTGTATGGTTTGAAACAAGCACCCCGAGCATGATATGAAAGGTTACATTCATATTTAATCAATTTTGGATTTCAAAGAGCAAGTGAAAATAGAAATATGATAGTAATGATAGGATTTTGATTGCTAAAATATTTGTTGATGACATTAGTTTTGGAGGAAATAACACATTGTGCAGATCTTTTACTGAGGAGATGAGAAATGAATTTGAGATGTCCATGATAGGAGAAATAAAATTATTTATTGGACTACAGATTCAACAAGTAAAAGATGGGATCTACATCACATAGTCAAAGTACATCAAGGAGATTCTAAAGACATTTTGTATGGAAGATTGAAGACCAGTTGGAACACCGATGGCTACTGTTTGCAAATTGTCAAAAGAAGATGAGTCAAAGGAAGTGAATGAGACACTATAGTAATCAATGATTAGTAAGATACAATATGTTGTACATAAAAGACCTTATATTTCTCACCTAGTAGGTATTGTTGCAAGATTTTATGCCAATCCAAAGGAATCACACATGTCTGCAGTTAAAAGAATATTTAGATATCTAAAAGGTACTAAAGACTTCAGTCTACTATACAAGAAAGGAGGATATTTTGATTTGAAGGTTTAACTGATGTTGATTGGGTTGGAAACATTGATGATAGGAAAAGTACAAGTGGAGGAGATCTCTTTTTAAGAGAAATACTAGTGACATGGTTGAGTAAGAAATAGAGTTGTATATCACAATCTATAGCTGAGGTAGAGTATGTAGTAGTAGCTATGAATTGTGAAAATATTGTATGGATCAAACAACTACTTGAATGTATGCAAGAAGAGATTACCAATCCATTTACTATTTAATATGATAATACAAGTACTATCAAGATATAAAAGAACATGGTGATGCATTCTAAGACCAAGCACATTTCTATCAATTATCATTACTTGAGAGAACAAGTTAAAGACAAGCATGTGATATTGGAGTACGTGAATTCAAAGGAGCAGATATAAGATATATTCACCAAGCCACTACCAAAGGATTCTTTTGAGTATCTCAGAGGTAAATTAAGGGTCCTTCCCCTATCCAATATTCACTAAAGCAAGATGCATGCTGCATCAATTCAAGGATTCATTAGAATATCTATTTCATGAGTTGATGCTAATGTTCACTCTTTAGGTGATGCCTGAAGTTGTGAAAAATGATAATGTATGCAAAGAGATATCAGTACATGCTAGGTATGATCCACTACATGATTTTTTTTTTCAAGAGTATGAATCTTTGGCATTGTTATCAAAGATGGAGAATAAGCTATTGATGATTACAAATAAATGAAGATTGTTGATAAAAAAAAGAGGGAGAAGTTGGAGAATTGATGATCAGAATCAAAGAAAGATGGAAATTTAGACAAACAAAAATGATAAAGTTCAGAGGGAGAAAATGATATAACACAGTGACTAAGAAGATTGAAAAATAGAGAACTAAAACAAGAACATAACATAGATATTAGAGTATTTCCATCATCAATTGACAATGTTGCCATCAATTCCAAAGAGGGATATTGTTAACCCCAACTGATGGTGATGAGGATGAAGACCAATATTAGAGGTATACAGGATTGTAGAAGGACTAAATCAGTTGTTATTTTGTCATTGATGTCAAGAAATTGATTTATGGTTTATATTGAGTAGCCATATCATTAGGAGTATGATATAGTTTGAGTGTGTTAAGGAAAATGAGGAAGTGAAAAGTTGTGAAGGAGTTAGTGAAGTTGAAGAAATTAATTGGGCAGATAATCATATTAAACAATGATAAGGTAATAATGGTTTAGTTGTTTTCTACTTTACATTTGATGATATCACGTTGGTAAAGGAGATTGGAAAACATGAGCAAGGTTAGAATGTTGAAAAGGAAAATAAAATTATTTAGTTATCAAGAAGGAAGATAAAGTAATTTTTGGTAAAGACAAAGTAAGCCAAGACACCGAGTGCAAGGAGTTAGTTACCAAGTGAAGAAAACATAATTTTGGTTGAAGGAAAAGGAAGGGCACATAGAATGGAACAAAAATTAAATACAAGGATTAGAATGAAATTTTATAAAGAGCCACAGTGATCTGGAAGATTCCAAGGATGAAGAAGAGTTAGTTAAAGAGATCTACGATCAATAAAATTTAAGGTGATGATCTATGGTAAAGATTTAAGTGGCAAAAAGTGAAGGTACAAGTTCCAAGAAAATTTTAACTTACAAGGTGATGATAACAAGTTTTACTGAGTTCCAAGTTCATTGAATCAACTCAAGAGGATGATTTGATGGTTTAGAATAAATTGTTAACCTACAACTGATTGAATATCTTGATGATGATTCAGGAGGTCACTGAGCTGTTAAAGTAATATGTAAGATGATTAAATCAGTCAATATGTTGTCATTAATGTCAACTAGTTTTGACTATACTTATCATGATAGTTACAAACATCTAAACATCTGTAAAAAAAAGAAATGGTGAAGAAATGAGATATCTACATAAGGACAAGATGGATATAACAGATATGGATAAGGTATACATTGGGTAACTTATTAATGAGACTATGGTATTATATTGTTGACTTGAGCATGTTACATTATTCTATTATGAAGATGAGATTAGAATTGAACAAGTCAATGTGGTCGGTAATTGAAGATTTCAATATACATTGAGCTAGTCTTGTGCATATAGAGTGACAATAAGAATTGAGTTAGTTATCACTGATGCATTCTGTATTAATCGAGTAGGATGAAAACATTAAATGTTATGACAGATGACTGAAATTGATGAGCTGGAAAATGCTTATGATTTTGAGGTAAGAGATAGAGTTTATTATGAAGATCAATGACTGACAAAATTCAAAGATGATCGAAGGGAAGAGATTGAAATGTGTTATTAACACAACTTTCGAGGAAGCTAGAAGTAGTAAAATGGATGATGGAGATTAAGAGGCAAAATTTAATGGATGAGATGAAAATGGTTTAAATGTCTATTTAAGAGACATGAGATTCATTGTTGAATCATGCCGGATGAACAAAGATTGCAGGAGAATTCACGTGAAGACATTTTTCATGCACTACTGATCAAATTAGTTACAAACAAAACTGAGCTGGACTGCAGGTATTACCAAGCGCTAGAGAATTGTACACCGAGTGAAGTAGGTTGGAGGATATAATGAAGTGAATTGATTATTGATCAGAAGAGTTATATTGAGCTTAGCATAGATCTAAATACTTGAAAATTGAGTTGTATTTGAATCAGATCACTATTGTATTAGTTTAACCATTGTTACAACTAAATCCCTTAACCGAGTGGACTTAATAGTCTTTTGTATTTCAATATGACATTCAAGGAATGTTAATTGTCTTCTTGTTGACCCTATAGTGAATGTTGGTCGAAGGAGAACTATTAGTGATACATCCTCTAACAAGGTCACACCTTATAGTGTGTTTTGTAACCTTTAACATGATTGGCTGCTAACTAATCTCACTTCAGAAGAGTGAAATATTTTGGGTTATTGGTCCCAAGTGGTTTTTCCCTTAGCAAGGTTTCTAGGTTAAATATTTGTGTTATGTATTATGTGTTGTGATTGGATTATTATCATACTTTACATATTTTATACTTGATTAATAGGTAAACACAATTTTGGAAATTATTGGTATTTGGTAAGTGATTAGAAAGGTAGTTATCTTATCTTACCGAGTTGATTGATTTGTTGAATTTTTTTGAAAAAGTACATTTGAGAGATTGGGACTATAGGATAAATGATTTAACTGATTCACCCCCCCCTCTTAGTTATCTAACATAAATAGAGGAAAACCTAATCAAGAATATTAAGAGGTAAAAAAGAGTCTATATAAAGGATGAAATTGAATGAAAAACAAGTTGGCTAGTTGAAGTGTTGCTAAGTGATGAAGTGAAGAAGAAAATGGTGGAAATTTTAGTCTATAACAGAGATTGATGAAGTTTTGAGGCCAGTGAATAGTAAAGTAATGAAGTGAAGACAAAGAGCACCCAAGGGATATGATTAAGAAAGAGGTAGTTGCAGATTTATAGATTAAATTTTATACTATTGCTTATTAACATTTACAAAAGAAAAATCTCTTAACCGAGTGGACTTAATAGTCTTATTGTAAATCCTTGAGAGAGGTGACATTATATAAGAGTGTTCAAATCCCTTTAACCAAGCCACTCCTAACAAGGTGAAGATCCTAATAGATATGAGGAAAATCCCCTAACTGGGTCACATTTAATAATCTGCATTGTAATCTTTAACAGGATTGGCTCTTAACCAAGCATACTTTAGAAGAGTATTTTGATTGGTGGGTGAAAATTCCCACAGTAGTTTTTCCCAAATTGGGTTTCCACATTAAATAATGGTGTCAAATGTTTATTGTGCAAGTTATTTGTTGATTACTTAAAGTTGTTGATTGAAAAAGTTAATTTACCATTGTTATTGGTTACTACTGAAGTTTATCTTACTGATTTGAATCAAAGTTAAAGTTTTTATGGTTTAAAAAATAATTGATTACTAATTCACCCACCTCTCAGAAATTCAATAAATACACTATGATATAAAGGATCATGGTGACCATGAGGATTTCAAACAAGGAAGTTTAAGATAAAGGATAAACAAAGATTCAAAAGCACCAAATAAATAACAAGTATCTCACACACCTTTTTCCATAGGGAGGATGATGGATGGGTATTGATTGGAATGGTATGATATGAGGAAATATATATCCTACAAAGGCTGATGATGTATTCCTAAACTAAGATTCCTATGACAAGAGATAAGCGAGACACTTGAAACTCAAAGGGGCTAGGGGATGATTGCTGGAGAACTAGCTAGATAGGGATAAAGGTTGTGATGAAAAAATAACTAACTAAAGAAAATAATGATACCTAAAGACACATATGTATAAATGATCCTAAGTGCATACATGATTGATTCTATGTACAAGACACAAGTTATAATACATACAAGGGCTTGGGGATGAAGGTGACGATGCAAAAATATGCATGATGTTCCCTAGGGAAAGCTAAAAGTCCAAGATGGATTGATGGTGGATAGAGTATTGTGGGAATGATATATCCTGAAACAACACAAGAATTAGAAAGGAAGCATCCCAATGATGATGATTGGATTGATATCAAGGATTAAAATAAGGATAGGAACAAGACTAAGGATGTGATTAGATGGATTTATTGACATTTGATTTTGGATAGATAGAGGAGATAGACATGATTTGCATGTGATGTAGGTATATTGATAGGAGCATTAGAATATGAATGAATGACATTGGATGCATGGGGGTAGCCTATAGATAGATGCCAATGACAAGGAAAGTACTAGGTGATGGAAATATGGAGGAGATAATGGGGGGATTTGAGGATAAAATCATTAATAGACAAGGATTCCTAGATGAAAGGATTTTGGTAAAGGAACATAGAAATATAAGGATTGGGAGATGAAAGGATGGACGAATAGATGAAACTAGAACAAGGATGAGGAGATGGGAAGATTGATGTGATAGGGTATCCAAGTAATACATCACCAAGGAATAAGATTCACCCAATTAGGATAGGTCATGAATGAGGAGGCATTAGGAGGGGCACGATAGGATGGAAGATATGACAACATGAAGATGAGGGAGGTAAATGGAAGCTAGGATAGTGGGTGGATGAGGGAGGTGGATGAAAGATAATACTATGGGTGAATTAGGTAGGGAGATAAAGGATAATATGATAAGTGGATAAAGGATAAGTGCACAAAAATTGTGACAGGGAAATGGATGCCAAAAGGTTCCCAAAATCATGTATACACGGTGGCATTTATTGTTTTATAATGATCCAAAGGAGGAAGGAGGGGGTGAAATGGCTATGATTGGTATGATAGTCAAATGAGATGGAAGAAGTGATGGAGAGGTGGCTAGTATAAATTTCCCCAAGTGTGGAGAGAAACTTGATGCAGGGATTATGCATGATGCTCTTTTCCATGTTTTCATCATGGTACATGTACAAAGCACTTGTTTTGTCAAGTTTTCACCATTGGATGAATGTTTTCACCATTTGAATTTTTGACTTTTTAAATGTAGTTTATGCATGGAATTATAATGAGATGGATAGGAGGACTCAATAATCAAGCTAAAAATAAAGGTAATAGGAGCCCATTTGGAGTGACCATTAGATGTTGGTACAACCTTATTTGGTATGAGTGGCTTATGCAAAGACATGGAATATATGGTTATTATGGTGGATATATGTGGGGTAAGGGATATGGTGGTAAGAATTATTTGGATGGAATGATGGAAAGTGAGTGCAATAAGGGGATGTTGTCAGAACCAACATTTTCACATGTTGTGAGGTGGGTGGAAGGATTGGATGATACATGTGGATATTTTGTAGGAGTTATGATAGGTTGTTTTGGGATGTAGAGACCCAAAATAGATTTAGGAGATGGAGGAGAGGAATGCTTAGCAACTTTAGATTCCATTGTGGATATTTATTTTAGATGCATTTCATCTTTTTTCTTTGGACTTTTCTTTTCTTGATCATTTATTTTGGAGTGGACATGGGAATCCTTAGCTTTATACATTTGTGATTTGGCATCCAAATTATTATGAGTAGCATTGGAAGGATTGTGAGAAATTGTATGAGATGGAAGAAATATGTATGCAGATTTGGAGGTAGGATGGTGAATGGGGCATATTTCTATGTTCATTTATTGTTCCTAATTGGGAATGTAATGGGTGGTATTTTTATGGTGGTCGATAGAGATATGGGATTTGTGGATGAAGGAATGAGTAGGATAAGCTAGGGGATGAGATTTTGGGATGTAAGGGCCCAAAATGGATGTGGTATGTGGAATATATGTGATGGTAGATTTTGGGATATAGGGACCAAAAATGAATTTTGATAATGAAGGAGGCATGTGATAGGTTATCTTAAGTTGTAATAATGGAGGAGGGGGGATGACATTAAATTTTTTGGAGGAATGCTTGGAAGATGTGATGGTGGGTTTGGAAGAACGCTTGAATTTTTCATTAGTTGTACCAACATTTTTGGATGAAGTTCCTTTAGATGTGTAACCAAGACTATAAGATTGTGTATGTTTTTTGACATGGATGGGCTCTAAGGTACCTTGTTCATGGGAGCCTAAGCCTTTTCCTTGATAATTCCATTTCTTGAACATTTGATCAAAGCTAGGATACTTCTTAAAAGGGGAATAAGATGTGAGTCCATTATTAGGTGCAGTGGTGGTATATATGAAACTAATTTCTAATTAATATTATTTAATTTTGACAATAAATCAAAAATCCTACAAATAATTGATTAAATTATTATTTAATTAATTAAATCCAGTTGTCAAATATTTAATGATATAGTTTTGGAATAAAGTTTGATTTAATAATTGATTAACCCATAAACCAGTTATTTTAATTCAAAAATTAGTTAAGTTGATGATACATCACTTGAATTATTAAATTAATTCATAATTATCCATGCACATTTAGAAAAGAAGTTAAACTCTAAATCAATAAATCAATTCAATTTGTTATCTTTTTGAACTCAACATCTATTTTTGAGTTAAAAAGTGATCTAAACTTCTGATTTGAGTTAAAAAGTTGATTTTGCATGATTTTGTGAGTTAACTATTTCTAATTTCTTGATAACTCAACAATCAATCTGAGTTAATCAGAGAGAGATTTTTGGCTTTCCATGAGCTCTCAAAAATCTTGGATTTCTATATAAACAAGGCTCAACCCTTCAAAAATGACCACACTTTCAATTACTTGGAGAATCGAGCTCTTGCGAATAGGTGATTGTGAGATTTTTGCAATTTCAATTCATTGTTTTCAATTCATTCATAGCATTCCATAGCATTGTTAGATTATATTTACAATTCATTTCAATCCATTTTAGATCAATTTCATATCAATTTTTCATCATATTGCATAGAAAATCCAAAAATATAGATTAATCTGCATCCATACTTTCATTGCTTTTATCTTTTCAAATCCTTCATTTAGGCATTGCATTGTCATTGATCTCGGTCATAATCTAAGAATACCATACTCGCACCTACTAGAAGACAGTAAATCACCCGATTAATTCTATTTATTCTTATTGTAGATTTTATGACATATTAACCAATAATGTTTTACTGAAGTGTTGTGTCCACAACTATGTACAAAATTCACACACATTTCTGGCACCCACCGTGGGGCCCTGCAACGGGTTTCCATTTCTAATTCTATCATTTTCTGACAATTTCATTCAAGCTTAAATTTTTTTTTTCCTCCATACAATTTCATACGATATTTCAGAAAGACATATCAAAGTCTTCTGGTTGTCATACGACTAACGACATTCTCAATTATCATATGGGTTGTTATGTTGTGTCATTTTGAAGCTAAATTGTCATATGAGAATAGACCCATTATCGTATTGTTTTTTGATTATCATACAGGAAGGTATAGAAACTCGTACAAGTTTTGATGCCAGTTTTGCATAGTCATATCATATTTTTGAGCAGTTTTTGGAAATTTTGATTTCAGATTTCTATTGACAGCTAACCCTAATGATTGATGCTTGCTATTTCTGATCATTTTTGGTAGCCTAATGATATTTGTGCAGGATGAAAGACAAAGATTGAGCATAAAAACCCCATTCTTTGTCCTTTCTTGTCTTGACATCTAAGCCATCTCTTGCAGATAACCCTACTTTCAAAGAATTCGCTGGTCAAAGAAAGCTCATTCTACAAAAAAATTTGATAAGTGATTTTGCAGGTTGCCTACTATCATTCAAGAAAATATTATGTCTGATTAAATTTAAAATTCATTTTCATAGGCACCTAGTTTAATAGGTATGTGCACCTATTTCTATTGAGGAAAATACTCAGGGGATTATGCTATTCTCCTTCTTAGGAGAACCAAAAACCCAAAAAGTGTCTTCCTTGGTACCAGTTTGTATATGTTCTCTGGATTAATACTACTTGGTGTGTCTTGGATAGGGAAAAGGACAAGGTTAGGGGATTATTCTCTTCTCTTTAAGAGAATCAGAAACCCAGATCCTGTGGTTCCCAACCTCACATTTCAATTAATCCCTTAGAGGGCCTACCAGAGAGGTAAAAAGCTCCCATGAATGACCCAAGTGGGGACCAGTCTTACACTGAATCTTCCACCCCACTATAAAATTTGATGCTTCCTTGAGGTTAAAGCCTCAGAAGGCATAGCTATGTTCATCCCTTGGCCTTGTGCCATGAACACACTTTGATACTGTGTAGAGCAGAGCTGCTTAAATCTTGCTTGCGAGGCTACACTTGTGAGAGTGCTCATAAGGTTAACAGCCTCAATCCTACTTGTAGGACTATGGGAGACAGTTGTGAATGGATGCCTTGATTAAAAGACTAAGCTAGTTTTCCACCGATCCACCCCTGAAGGATTTGTAGTGCTTGTGCGAGGTGAATAGTAATCACCCCAAGAAAATCATCATATCGAGCCCTCTTCGACATTTTAACTTGGCTAATATGGGCTTCAACATCCATTACGTGTTGTTAGACCTACATATTCTGAGGAGTCCATGAGTGTGTTCCTAAGTCAACAAGCAAGTAATACATCTCTTCTCTTAGCTAGGGTAAGATAGGTGTGATTGATTCATCGAGTCAGTTCACTCTATTTTCTGTGATTGTGAGCCTATTGCTATGTTAAACAACCTCAGACAATCCATTTCATAGATCTACAAAAACCTGGATAGAGAAATTTACAATAACCTTGATATTGAAAACACCAAACAACTGAAAAATTGACCAAATCTGAAGCGAAAATCCTTTCTGGTGTCAACTATCATCCCTTAAAAATCAAAAGTCTTACATTTTTTGGAATTGTCATTTTAGAACCCCTATAAACTCATACATAACCTGTACTTTTTTGTATGGTTATTGTTAGAAAACCTAAGCAAAATTTAAAACTAGAGTCGATTGTCATACGAGTTTTGCCAATTGTTGTATCAGACGCCTTCCTGACTGGTACGAGCCTGGATAAAGTGATATGAGAGTTGTGTCAAAATTGTCAGAAAGCCTTCAAATTTTTCATAAATTCAATCATTGCAGCCAACCACTAGATTCTGTCAGAATATTCATTGTGTCAAGAACAAAATAGAAAAACTAGAAAAATCCAATTCATTTTCCTAAAGTGGTCTCTTGAGTTTGATCTACCCTTCTGATTTATCGATTTGAATCCCATTTCATCTTGTGTCAAAACCTTGTCAAAATCATCTTGAAATTCAATCCTCAAAATGGCTAAGTGTTGTGAGCTCGTGTCTACTATCTTTTAGGCGTCTACCCATACATCTAGGGCACCATATCCTACACTTACATCCAATCAATCTTTTTATCAATCAACCAATCCAATCTTGACAAGGTTGCATCATCTAATTTTCTTGAATCAGGTCATTGATCAATTGTCTTAATCTTTCTCTTCTGATTCACTCAAGGTTAATGGTGGAAACTAGAGTTTTGTCACATAGAAAACCTAGAGAAGAACCAAAATTTTTACCTTTATCTTCTTATGTTGGTTAGACCATTAATCAACCTTACGATACAACTCTTTATGAAGAAGACATTCTAGGTAATCTACATATGAAAGAAGGTTATTCTAATCCTCCTCAATCAACCTATGGAGGTAATCAATCAATTCCACATCAATCAATCCCTGAGAGTCCTCACAACACCACAATGTCTCAAGGAGGAGAAAACCAAGGCTCCCAAGGTCATCACTCTAATCATGGTGGAGATCCCAAACCAACACCATTTGAAGTTGAATGATATAGAAATGATGATTTCTTTCAAAAAATGATGAAACACTTCTTGCAAGAAGAGAAAGAGGCCTATTTCTTACAACTAGCTCAATAAGGAGCCAAACTTCCTCAAGACTTTAATGTCAATAATATCATCACACAAGAGGAAGAAACTCCCATCAAAACCATGATGAAATAGATGCATGCCATGCAAGTTAAGCTCAACAAGCTGGAAAAAGAGAAGGAACCAAAAGAATTCTCTATGTAGGCTCTATGGCCCTTTCCATTTGATAAAAAATTATACATGCCACCATTCCCAAAAAGAGTGGAGATACCAAAATATGACAAATATGATGGAAACTCTGACCCCCAAGATCATGTTAGAGAATTTTGTACTCAATCCATGGATTTTATGCATGAATCAACCTACTTAATGCATCTTTTCCCATGATCTCTGGGAGGAGCAGCCATTCATTGGCTCTCTAAAATAACTCCAATAATCAAGAATTCTGAGGAGCTAATTAAACTATTTTACCAACAATACTCGTATAATATTCAACATCTGGTCACTATGATCAACATCTGCAATCTTAAACAAAAGTCAGGAGAAGCTTTCCTGACCTTCCTCAAACGCTGGAGGAAGAAGTTTTCACTCTATGCCAGACAAATCCTGGAAAATGAGAAATTAGAAATCTTTGTCAATAACCTAATTCTAGAAATCAATTATCACCCGCAAATGCAGAATCATACTTCTTTTGAGAAAATGGTAGAAAATGCCATAAAGATAAAAAAATGTGCTTGTTTGTAAGGGAGATATGTCTCTTAACAAAGACAACAAGTATGAATAAGGTTCTAGTCCCAACAAAAAGATAAAGTCAAATTCTGGAACAAGAACAAAAATGTTGTAACAGATGGTGTTGTCGATCACATTAGTGCTCCAGCAAAGGCACCAGCATTCAATCTCACCATTGGCACCCAAGCCATAAAAGCTTTTGAACTAAAGGCATATAAATCTTCTAAAAATTCTAATGACTATAAACCATGGGTTACAAAACCAAAGCTCGAGTTCACTCCTTTGGGCGAGTCCTTAGAATCTGCCATAAAAATACTATTGGCAAACAAAATCATCACATTGCCTGAGATAAAACCATATGATCCTAAAGTTAAACCTAAATGGTAGAAAGAGACCAATTTCTGTGACTTCCATCGAAACAAGGGTCATAAAACCAATAACTGCATGCACGCTTAAAGCATCTCATACAAGACAAAATTGATGATGGAGAAATTGTAATTGACAACAATAAAACCAACAATGATCATCTTCTTCTAAACAGAGGGTTGCCTAAAAATCATCAAACCCTAAAGAGACCATGGCAACATCATACAATATTTTCCAACAACTCTAGCATACCAATGCAAAAATATCAATGTTTGAGTTGCTTTGGATATCTCCTACTCATAGGGCTATTCTGGATAAAGCTCTGCTTGGTTCCAATGTTCTTGAAAATCTTGATCTGGACAGATTTCAGACTATGGTTGGTCATCTGACATCACCCTAGTATATCTCCTTTTCAGAGGAAGATGACAATTCACTGAGTCATCCACATAACTAGCCCTTACACATTGACGTCTTAATCCAAAACCATCGTGTCAAATGTGTGCTAATAGATGGAGGCGCTGGTCTAAACATCTATTTCTACAAATTAGTCACACAACTGGGATTATCAAAAGATGCTATTGATCCTAAAAAAAAGATAACCATAAAAGAATATGATGAACAAGAAAGATCCTCTAAGGGAATAATTGTACTACCTATTAGAACATGATCAGTTATCAGAGACATCACTTGTCAAGTTCTGGATCTTCCATTGGCCTACAACATTCTTCTTGGGAGACCTTGGATACATGAAATGCAAGCTATTCCATCAACGTACCATCAATGCATGGAATTTCTTTATGATGGAGTAGAGGTAACAATTCCAACTGACATATGTACATCTTGCAATGCCTTGAAAGAGAGTGCCGAAAAAATTGTTCCACATAATAGAGAATCTTCCACTTGTAATACCCCAAAAATGGGCTATAGGTTCATTAACCTCTTACATCAACAATTTGATCGAAATCGACATCAAAGTCCTAACCTAAGGCACATCTGCACATCAGTTTATCAAAAACCTAATTGATTATCTTAATTCTACATCGGAGAATATTCCTTGAATATTTCTAACGTATCATAATTATCTTTAAATGAATATTATTTGGCGATAAATGTCATTATTTATCCTAAAGTTGATTAATTGAATATGATGAATAATTAATTAATTAATTTAATTCTACCACGTAATTATTTAATTAGATTTAATTGCATTTATTCCTAATTAATATTGTTTTTATTTTGACAATAAATTAAAATTCTTACAAACAATCAATTGAATATTTATTTAATTGATTTAAAATCAAAGTTGTCAAATTTAATGATTTAATTGGAATAAAGTTTGATTTAATAATTGATTAACCCATAAATCAATTGTTTTAATTCAAAAATCAGTTAAGTGGAAAATAAATCACTTTATTTATTAAATTAATTCATATTAAATCATGCACAATCAAAAAAGCAGTTAACTTTAAATCAATTTTCAATTTCAATTTGTTAACTTTCTAAACTCAACATCTGATGATGAGTTGAAAAAGAGAACTAAACTCTATTTTGAGATAAAAACTGCTTTTGCATGATTTTATGAGTTTATTTATTCTCAATTTCTTGTTAACTCAAAAATCAACCTGAGTTTATCAAGATTGGTTTATGGCTTTTCTCAATGCATCCTCAAACCCTAGATTTCTATAAAATCAAGACTCAACTCTTCACAAACAATCTCTCAATCCCTCGAATTTGCATACTTACTCTGGCGAATTTGCATCTGAAGAATCAAGCTTTTGCGAACAAGATGATTGTGAGATTTTTGTTATTTTTTTTGAGGGTTCATAGCATTCATTCATTCATAGCATATCATTTTCTAGATTAATTTGCATATCATTCCAATTCATTCTAGATTACTTTCATATCAAGTTTTTCATCTTATTGCATACAAAATCCAAAAAAATAGATTAATCAACATACATATTTCATTGCTTTCAATCATTTAAATCCTTCGTTTAGGTTTTGCATTGTCACTGATCTTGGTTTGAATCTGAGAATACCATACTCACACCCACTAGAAGATAGTAAATCGCTTGGTTAGCTTATTTTATTTACATTGCGAATTTCTTGATTTGCTAACCTCTAATGTTTTACTGAAGTGTTGTGTCCACAGCTAGGTACAATTTTCACACACACATTTCTGGTGCCCACCATGGGGCCTTGAAATGGGTTTCCATTCTATTCTATCAAATTTCTATTATTTTTCTTGAACCGACGACCACAAGGTTAATTTTTATGAGTTTTCTGATAAATTTCTGGGCTATTTTTCCAGAAATGCGACTGGTGTTTTTATTGGTACATGCACATATGACATGATACAGATCTGAAATTTATATTTCTGGAAAGGTATTTTAGTTATCTTTGATTTTCCATTGGTTTGGATTAATTTAATCTTGATTTTCATAAGTTATGATCATTTTAGTACAGACTAGTCAGAACTTGATTTTATGAAATTTGACTGATGCTTTTATTGGTACATGCACATATGACATGATAAAGATCCAAAATTTATATTTATGGAAAGATATTTGAGTTAGATTTCATCTTCTATTATTTTTAATTAATTTCATCTTGATTTTCAAAAGTTATGATCATTTTAGTGAAGACTGGTCAGCACCCAATTTTATGAAAGCTGACTGATGTTTTTATTAGTACATGCACATATGACATGATACAAATCCAAAATTTATATTTTTGGAAATTTATTTGAGTTAGCTTTCATTTTCCATTGGTTTGAATTAATTTCATCTTGATTTGAAAAAGTTATGATTGATTTAGTGCAGATTGGTCAGAATCTGATTTTTTATGACATCAAATTTTTTGATTATCAAATGACATATTATCTTTGACTTAACTAATTTTCTACCACGAGGGGTTGAGAAGTTGTGTTTTTTTTTTTATAAATGGATTTTTATAATAGTGGGTTGCATGTACAAGAATAGGTAAGTTTTTCATAACAGTGGTTTGTAGGCACAAGTGCAGGTACATCCCGTGGGTACAAAAGATAGAAGATAAATGCTCAAAAATTGCTAAAATAGGTAAAATCTACTAAGCGCGTTGCGAGGAACTCAAGTATTCTATTCAATCTAATAACACTTCAATTTTGGATATAAAATGAACTCTCATGTGTCAAGCTTGTGTGCCTTTCTAGCTTTCATAATTCACACTTCAGTTTTGGGCTATAAAACGAACATAGATTTGGTTTTTGCATATCTGTTACACATAGTAAATAGGCCCTATGAACACTATTTGTGGATGATCTAGAGAGAGTGGGCTTCATTCACTTGTTCATGCATGCAAAGATCTTCTTGACGATAGATCCCCTTGTAGGTAGGGAGGATACTATGATTGTCTCACGTTCTACTTGTTTTGGTCCTCAACTTTTGATCGATACGTTCTCTCTCTAGAGAGATCGATAGACATAGTTGTTGACATCACAAATCTTGGTGAGATAATTTCAGTCTTAGCATGTCAGATTAATCTGTTTGCTGTGTTTGGGTAAAAGTGATAAGGCTAGAGGATTATGCTCTACTCCCTTTTTGGGTAGTATTAGAAACTCAAAACCTTGGATCTGGACCAAGTCCCCATGTGGTATCTTTTGTGAGTCACCTTTAGAGAGGGTTAACCATAGTAGACATTCCCTTTATTGGGTCAACCACATGGACGGAACCTCAAGTGGTAATAGCCATTTTTTTCATGGTAGCAACAACCGCTATATAAATATCTTTGTGGAAGAAATCTCCACAAGTGTGGTCTCTTGTTGGGCTGTCAGATCTTTCTAGCAGCTCCTGATTGATTAAATTCTCAGACTATGTCAAAACCCTGGTGCACCTGGATTGGAGTTCGCCCTCTTGAGATCACAAAAGTTGCAGAGTCAGACCATTAATAAAAACTCTAGCGAGGCCAAATTTTTTCATTTTCTAGGACTATGTGCATTATTGAAAAACTTTTGAGAACATACACAAGTAGCATTCCTAGGGATTAGCACAATAAGTCACTATTACTTATTCATGTACAAGGTTTCTTTTGCCCTTGTTCATTGTTTTAAGACAATTGTTTGCTTCCCTTTCTTGTTGTTTTGTGTGTTTTCTATCTACTTGGTCCTTTGGAAATGAACAATACCCGAGACAAACTATTACATAGATCTTCAAACTTGGATAGAAAACTTTGCAAACAATTTGAAACTGAAAAACTAAAAAATTTGCAAATTTGAAGAAAAAATCCTTTTTGGAATCAAAATTCATCCCAAAGTCTTAGAAACTTGTACGAGTTTCCAACAAAAGTCATACCAGAACCCCCAGATTGTCATATAGGAGACTGTATACTGTCATACAATTATTGTCATAAAAGTCAAGAAAAATCAAACCCTAGTGTCAACTGTCATACGAGAATTGTCAATTATCATGCCAGAGCCTACCCAGACTCGTACGAGCCTGCAGAAACTCATATGAGAATTTTGAAAAATTGCCAGAAACTTGCCAAATTTGTCAAAAGTCCAATTTTTATAGTCCACTTCCAGATTCTGTCAAAATATCATTGTGTCAGGAACAGAGTAGAGAATCTAAAAAATCAAATCTATTTGCCTAAAGTAGTCTCTTGAGTTTGATCTAGCCATTTGATCTATGACATTTGAGAAGAGTCAATCCACTCTCCATTTCCTATCCTCCAACTTGGTGTCAGGCGTGTGTTCTAGAATCCCTTTTGCTCATGACTATACACTTTGCACACTTATCTACTAGCTAGATGGCAGATTCTACTCTTCCCTAGGTTGCTCCCATCCAAAATGCTAAACATACTACCGATCCTGATTGGGGGCCATTCACTGATATCTCTCACATCCTTAATATGCCTTATGGTATGCCTATTCTGAACTATTCCACCACTGTTGCTACTAAACAAGATCCTGCTGCAAAGAATATTCCTCCTATTACAAATGATAGTGAGGAAGAAGACCTACCTCCTACAATGTCTCTATCTGACTACATCAGGCAATATCACAACATCAAGAAAAACTCAAAAGAAAGAGAACAAGATTCCTCATCTGATACTACTATAACAATACAAGTTGATGTCATACATATATATGCTCCTCTTACTAGCTTTGAAAGGGGGAAAAGTTCAAAACCTCAAGAGCAAGAAACTGATGATGATCCTTTCCACCCTTCTATGGAAATCATCCCTATGGCTCCTAGGCCATCTACTTCAAGCTACACTCTAGCTGCTCCAACAGATCATGGGTACATAAGACCCCATCCAATTACAACTTCATGGAATATTGGCACGTCCAAGATTGAAATGATTCCTATCCATGCACTGTTCCCACCTAAAGAGGGACCTAGCTCTCAGAATGGATCATCTCAGTTTGATTCACATGATACTCCTTTAAACTTATCTGACTCTTCTAGGACAACTCGCAATCGACAACATTTTATGGAAGATAAATTTCTTGATCTATCTGATTCATTCATGAATGATGAGGATGATGTTGAACTTTTTGCACTTGAGCCCATCCCATCAACCTCTCTTCCACCCACCTCCCTAAGATAAGTGGCTCACCCACTTCCCACTCCACCTCTCCACCTCAACTAGTCGTATCAACCTCTTTCATCCATAATTCCTGAGTCTTTGGAAGTAACTTGGATTTGTAATAAATTTTTTTTTTAATTATTATCAAAATTCACTTATATCTCAAAGTCACTATGTCTCACCTAATCAACATGTGACTACTAAGAAAAAGACAACATTCAAAAGACCACAGAGGTCTTCAAGGAAAAAAAGGAGAAAAGAAAATCAAAGCACAAATGGATCTTGAAATCCATCTTACTACTAGGTATCTGAGCAATGTAACTCAGATCCCTGAGGATCAAGCTTCATTCTGGAGATGATTCTTGAAATCTTACTACTAGGTATCTAAGCAATCTAATTCAGAATCCTGAGGATCAAGCTTCATTCTGGAGATGATTCTTGAAAGCTATCTACTAGGTATCTGAGAAACCTAACTCAAATCCCTGGGAATCAAGCTTCATTCTAGAGATGATTCTAAAAATCCATATTATCAAAATTGCAATCACATTTCTCAAGAAGAAAAAGAGAAAAAAATTCAAAAGCTATGTGGATTCCCAAGCTAAAAGACTTGGATGTCAAAAGTTTCTATTTAAGCTTCCAAATTCTCATACCTTCCTCCATTTCACCCTCCTTGCCTCTCATACTTTCTACTCTTCACTCCATCTTGCCTATCCCAAAGTGCATATTGGTATCTCCTCATTTCTCATGACATGACTAAGATAAATCTAGAGCATACTCTTCTTGAATGTTTAGAGCATGGGAAATCCAACGAAGAGTTAAGACGTGTCCATGAGGATATTTGTGAGTCTCACTTAAGTGATCTTTCCTTGACTATGGATCTCTCGATAGTTGGACACTACTAGCCAGATCTCCTGATCACTACTATAGAAAAAGTATCAGAACACCCATTAGGGCTACACTATTCTCTTTAGTTTATGGGTCTGAAGTGGTACTACCTATTGAGGCTGAAATCCCATCACTAAGAATTAGAATGCATGGTCTGGTAATTGATGATGACTACAGAGTGTTTAGGTTGCAAGAATGTGAACTACTATATGAGTGTAGACAAGTAGCATATGATCATCTCAGAGTATATCAAAAGAGAATGTCTAGAGGTTACAACAAGAAAGTCAGACATAGAGAATTTTAGGTTGGCGATCTAGTCTTGAGAGAGAATCCTAAAAATCAATCACATCAAGAGCTCAAAGGGAAGTTTGAACCCAAATGGTTGGGTCCCTTTGTTATCACTACTAATTTTGGCTCTGGAGCCTATCAACTCTCAATGACTGAAGGAGAAAAGCTTTGAGAACTAATCAACATTCTCCATCTGAAGAAATTCTATGCCTAAGGCATTCAGTCTATGGTAAAATGTCCTGAAAAAATTATAAAATTTTGAAAAAGTCATGAAAAAATGAACATCCTGGTGAAAAGCTAGCAATAGGCACCTTGATGTATCGCAAAAAAAAAAAAGTACAAAAAAATCAAAAAAATGAAAAATATAAAAAAATGAGAAAAAGAAAAAGTGCCTTGGTCAAAACCTGGAAACAGGTGCCTTGGTAGCAAAAATAGAATCTTTGCCAAGATGGTGAAAACCCAGCAAATGGGTGCCACTTGTTTCAAAATGCTCCATCTATCAGTGCAATCTTGGTCTTTTCCCAGCTTTTAGTCTTGCTTTAGTTTGTAAATATCTCTTGGTTTGTTTCTGCATTCCTGTTTCCAATAAGATTGGTATGTACACCAATTGGCAAAAGCGTCTGTATCCTATCAATGTTCAAACTAGGGGGCAATCAATGTCATATCTTTTGGTCTCTAGTATACCTCAGACGAGTCATATCCACTCAAATTTCTTTGAAGCTGCATCTGAGTCAGTCTACCTTTCTCCTCTATAGAAAGGATTTTGCTTCTACAACAATGCAATCAAACATCAACACAAACCGAAAACAACCTTTGCTTCTCATGCTATTATCTCCTTGTGTGCTTACTAATTCACATTGAGATTTTTGCATATTGTGTCCTTTTGAGCTCTTCGATGATGTCCTTTATAGGATTTAGAGAGTGATGACTGGGGGCATGATCTTTTCTTTATTTTTTGCTTTGAGTGAAAATCTAACAACTTTGGAAATTCTGGATTGAAATGGTGTTCGTCTGTAAGATCCTCCATCACGTGTTGGATGGACATGCGTACCTCAAACATTGATACCTATAAAATGCAAGGAAGTTTGATCTAGCTTACATCTTTTTGAACGATTTCTCAATCCTACTATGAATGACTATTATCCAAGGATGTGAATGATAAAGGGTCATTGCGGGTAATTCACATTGGAGACAAGAATGAATTTTGCAAACTATTTGGTGTGTTTGATCTGCAAGGTGTATTCTGGTCATCACAATGTTTATGTTTTGATGCTTATACAAATTGCTATATCAAAATGGACATGATATTCAGGTCATCCTGGTATTTGTGCCTTGGTGCTAATATCTAATCTGACATTTTGAAAACAAAATCAATATTCATATGTCCATGGTTGTCTAGCCAATGGGTGTTGTATTGATTTTTGCGCATAAAAATCAATATTCATATATTTATAGTTTTCTAAACTAGTGGATGTTGTATTGATTTATCCACTTACCTAATAAAATATTCAATGATGAAAATGATTGGCACATGATCAGTGACTACATCCTAGGTCTTAGGTTTGCATTTCATTTTTCACTTTGCATGATTGCATTTATCTCATAATTTCCAAACCAGCTCGATGCTTAATGATTCTCCAAAACTATGCTAAACATGACACAAGGAATGAGCATTGTATGAAGGTCCCTCCAATGAAACAACAAGTAGAATCCATTTTCAGGATCAAAATTGAAATCTGAGATCATTTATATTGTCAAAATCATGATTTAAAATTTCGGACCCAAAAAGGCCGACTGCTTGCATAATTGACCTTCAATCATCACAAAAATCCAAAATTTAACTTAACTGATTATCTTACATCAAACTATCAAAATTTCAACTTGGTCACCCATGGTCAAACCTAGTCAAACTAGTTCTTCAGGACCTCCAAACGATGTAGAACGCATTCTCGAACTTGTATAAAAAACTTCTCAAATCAATTAACATGCTTCTAAACCATTTAACGATGACTTTTCTTGTCAGATTTTGATTTTCATCCCAAAGGGGGCATGGCATTGCACATTCATTCAAATCTATAAATCAAATCTTCTCTTAGTAATCAAGACAACAACCACGTCTAGTTGTTGATTCATCAAAAAACCTCATCGCTTGGGGCACATCACTTGGGGCATATCAGATTCATCGAGATCCATATCAATTTGGTATCCTAATCAATCTTGTAAACTGTATCAACTTTTCATAACCATTGGTTCATTAGTGTTATTTCCTTGGTTCTTTGTAACTTAAGGGTTCAAATGTGATACCATTTTGATTCCTTTGGACAATCAAGTCTAGAATCAAGTCACTCACTTCTTCGTAATCATAAGGTTCAAAATTAAGCGTTTTGATACTTTTTCCTAATCACCAGTTCATTATTGCTATAGTTAACATCATCTTTGGTCAATCAGGACCTAACATCCTCAAATCTTTCAATTAGTTTCTATCTTGGAATCGGTTCATCTTTCAGATCAATCTCAAACATTTTTATCAAACACAGACAAATCTTTGAACCACTGCGCTTTGCATAGTAATTCAAAGAGGGGCAAATTGTAATACCCCAAAAATGGGCTATAGGTTCATTAACCTCTTACATCAACAATTCGATCGAAATCAACATCAAAGTCCTAACCTAAGGAACATCTGGACATTAGTTTATAAAAAACCTAATTGATTATCTTAATTCTACATTGGGGAACATTCCTTGAATATTCCTAATGTATCATAATTATCTTTAATTGAATATTATTTGGTGATAAATGTCATTATTTATCCTAAAGTTGATTAATTGAATATGATGAATATTTAATTAATTAATTTAATTTTGCCACTTAATTATTTAATTAGATTTAATTGCATTTATTCCTAATTAATATTATTTTTATTTTGACAATAAATCAAAATTCCTACAAACAATCAATTGAATATTTATTTAATTGATTTAAAATCAAAGTTGTCAAATTTAATGATTAATTGGAATAAAGTTTGATTTAATAATTGATTAACCCATAAATCAATTGTTTTAATTCAAAAATCAGTTAAGTGGAAAATAAATCACTTTATTTATTAAATTAATTCATATTAAATCATGCACAATCAGAAAAGTTGTTAACTTTAAATCAATTTTTAATTTCAATTCGTTAACTTTCTAAACTCAACATCTGATGATGAGTTGAGAAATAGAACTAAACTCTATTTTGAGATAAAAACTGCTTTTGCATGATTTTATGAGTTTATTTATTCTTAATTTCTTGTTAACTCAAAAATCAACCTGAGTTTATCAAGAGTGATTTATGGCTTTTCTCAATGCATCCTCAAACCCTAGATTTCTATAAAATCAAGGCTCAGCTCTTCACAAACAATCTCTCAATCCCTTGAATTTGCATACTTACTTTGGTGAATTTGCATATGAAGAATCAAGCTTTTGTGAACAAGACGATTGTGAGATTTTTGTTATTTTTTTTGAGGGTTCATAGAATTCATTCATTCATAGCATATCATTGTTAGATTAATTTTCATATCATTCCAATTCATTCTAGATTACTTTCATATCAAGTTTTTCATCTTATTGCATATAAAATCCAAAAAAATAGATTAATCTGCATTCATATTTCATTGCTTTCAATCATTTAAATCATTCATTTAGGTGTTACATTGTCACTGATCTTGGTCTGAATCTGAGAATACCATACTTGTACCTACTAGAAGGTAGTAAATCACCTAGTTAGGTTATTTTATTTACATTGCAGATGTCTTGATTTGCTAACCTCTAATGTTTTACTGAAGTGTTGTGTCCACAGCTAGGTACAATTTTCAAACACACACACACACACACCACTAAGAAAAGAGACATAACATATACATCCAAGATGGAAGACATTTCCAAAGAGGTCAAAATCAAGGACACAGGCATGGGAGAATATACTATGGAACCATTCTTATCTCTAACATCTCTCTCGGTTTCACCTAAATCTTATGGGTAGACTTTAAAACAGACAAAATAAGCATCTAAAGAACCTCAAGCTATCTATAATGGAAGTTTTGTCACAGAGAAAGTGTCCAAGAAAGAGTTTGAAGAGGAAGAAGATGTTCTTGCATGGCTATACAAAGATGACTCTCAATCTCAATCAGTTCAAAAATGTGACTACAAATCAAACAAGATTCCTTCAAAGTCATATGGACTAGGTCACAAACTCATGTCTAAAATGGGATACACGGGAAAAGGACCTCTAGGAACAAGAGGCAAAGGAATCATACAACCTATTGAACATTGTGGGAGAAAAAATAAGAAAACTACAAGAATTGGATATCACAAGAAGCCCTTCCACCTCAGTGGTAACTTGGCCCATGTCCTAGAACAAATAAGTCCAACAACAAAAACTTGGCTAAAGGAAGAAACACAAAAATTAGACAACAATGATTCAAACACCACTAATCTTATTCCTTATGCACATTTACCTCAAAACATAATAGATCTTGTTAAGGATGAAGAGAAACCTAAGGAGAACATCAACATGGTAGATACACAAGAACCTACTATTGAACAAGAAGAAGGTAAACCTCTCACAATAGCTAAACATTTGGGATATTCTAGTGGTTCTAAGATATAATCCCATGAATATGAATTCCACTTAGAATTTGAAGGTAATCCTGCTTGGGGGATTCATCTTGACTTCACACATGTTCTCAGATTTCCCAAAAGTCCAAAAGAAGAAATAGAGGATGAATCAAATGACTATGAATGGGGAGTTATTCCAGAAGAGGAGGAGCTTATCACTAAAAAACACATTGATGTCATTCACCAATATTCACCTAAATCCGATGTGAATCTTGAGAAAAATGATGAACTTCATGAGTTTGATCCACCTACTGTTGAAGTGGAATCCAAGAATGATGTTGAAATGATTCACGAACTGAACATTTTGATTAGTAATATCACCTTTGAATTCGAGAGCCAAGTTAGGACCAATGATGAAAACACCGTATGTAGGAACACCATTTCCAAATCCTCCCCTACATTGACTATCCAACATTGAGAGCTTATTGACCAAACATCTACCCATCCAAACTGAGATATCTATTGGTGAACCTAGCATTAGCATGATAGAGTCAGATATCAAATATCTCATTCAGAAAAATAAAAGCAAAAAGAAAAAGAGTTCTGAGGGTGAAAACCACTATGTGGCAGTCTTAGAACCTAAAATAATAAAAATAAATGACGTATCCAAAGGTGAAAACCTCTCTAAGGTGCCTAAGGATTAGATAATTGATGTTCTTTTGATTAATTTATAGGACATATCTCCAGTACTGATAGAACCAGCTTAATCTATCAACTTGGGTATAACAAAAGAACCACAACTAATTCATGTAGCTCAATCTTTATTAGACGAAGAAAAGAAAGCATTTACCAAATTCTTAACACATAAGAAAATCAAATTTCCATGGAAATATTTAGATATGCCAGGGATAGATCCTGATCTCATCATGCCTCATCTTTCTATAGCTCCAGTAGTCAAACCTGTTAAACAGAAGTTACAGAAGATGCATCCACATGTTGCACTCCTAGTCAAAGTTGAGCTAGAAAAGTTACTAAAAGCCAGATTTATCTGAGTCATAGATTATGCATAGACTTTAGAGATGTAAACAAATCATGCCCTAAGGATGACTTTCCACTACCAAACATTGATATGATAATGGACATGACCGTGGGCTTTAAAGTGTACTTTTTAATGGATGGTTTCTCTGGATACAACCAAATCAACATTTCTCTAGAAGATCAAGAGAAAACAACTTTTAGTTGTGCATGGGGTACTTTTTGCTGGAACATCATGCCATTTGGTCTTAAGAATGCTGGTGCTACATATCAATGAGCTATGACATGTATCTTCCATGATATGATGCATTAAACTATGGAGGACTATGTTGATGACACCTTAGCTAAATCAATGATGAGATCTAAACATCTAGAATACTTGAGTAAAATACTAGACAGAATGGAGAAGTTTAGTCTTAGACTGAACCCTAAAAAGTGTACTTTTGGTGTCACTTCTGGAAAGCTCCTAGGCTATATTATTTCAAAGAAGGGCATTAAAGTAGATCCTGCTAAATTCAAGGCTATCATGGAGATGCAACCCCCCAAAAATATCATTCAAATGAGAACTTTACAAGGAAGGGTGCAATCAATCAGACGTTTCATATCTCAGCTAGCAGATATCACAACATTTCACAAAGACATTACATAAAGGTGTGACTTTTTCATGGAATGAGGAGTGTGAGAATAATTTCAACCACATCAAGCAATATCTATTAAATCCTCCTATTTTGATGCCTCCTATACAAGGGAAGCCATTGATTTTGTACATCTCTGCTACAGATACATCACTGGGGGCATTACTAGTATAGCATGATGAAAACAAGAAGGAGAGAGCTATCTACTACATCAACAGAACACTGGTAGCATATGAGAAGAACTATTCAATGATTGAGAAAATTTGTCTAGTTGTGATCTTTGCATCACAGAAAATGAGACATTATATGTTGGCTCATACAACATAATTATAGCTAATATAGATCCATTGAAATACTTATTGAACAAAGTTTCCCTCATAGGTAGACTAGCCAAATGGGTGATGTTATTGAGCAAAGTTGACATAGAATATGTTGAAAGGAAAGCTATCAAAGGCCAAGTCATTGCAGTATAGTTAGTTGAAGCACCAATGTTTGATGATACACCATTACATATGGAATTTCTTGACTCATCCATCATGCACATATCTTCTAGGACTTGGCATATTTTCTTTGATGGATCTTACACATAGAATGGATCTAGAGTAGGCATATTGTTCATAACACCATAAGGTTACTCAATACCTAAAGCATTCAGAATAAAATTTCCTTACACAAACAATATTGCTAAATATGAAGCTCTACTTAATGGCATGAAGATAGAAATTGAGTGGTGAGTAACATAGTTTCACATTCATGGAGACTCACAGCTAGTCATACACCAAGTCAATGATGTTTACTAGACAAAAGATGAGAAACTAGTTCCATACAAATGCATGGTCAATGACCTTAAGAAGTATTTCATCTTAGTAACTTTTGAGTAGATTCCTAGAATGGAGAACAAGGATGTTGATGCTATGGCAATGCTATCATCTCTTTTACAACAGCCCGAATATGAGCTACGTTACGAGTTCCTAGTGGAAGCACTATCCTTTCCTGCATATGATTCCCCCGAAACCTGCATGATCTGCACTATTGTTGGTCATGATTCTTCCAGACACAAACACCTTTTCTCCTACCTTCAAGACCAAATCATCCATGATACCTTCAACCACCATGAGAAATGATACCTTATTTGAAACACATCATGATATGTCATCATAGGTAATGACCGTATAAACAGAGTCTAGATGGTACACTCCTTCGATGTTTAGAATGTGAGGAGTGTCAATGAGTATTAGACGAAGTCCAAAAAGGTATATGTGGATCACATTCCAATGGTTTAACACTAGCTCAAAAAATTATTAGGGCTTGGTACTATTGGCCTGAAATGGAAAAAGAGGCAATCAAATATGCTAAGAACTGTGAAAAGTGCCAAGTACATGGTAACTTAATTCATGTGCCAGGGAGAGATCTTATTCCCTTTACTACACAATGGCCTTTCCAACAATGGGTGTTTGATCTTATAGGGGCTATATATACACATTCTTCCAATGGAAATACTCATATCATTACAGCTACATACTATTTTATAAAATGAGTAGAAGCAGTTCCTCTGACTCAAGGAACTGGCAAACTAATTTCAATGTTTATTCTGAACTATATCATTTGTCGGTATGGAATTCCACATTCGATAGTCACAAATAATGGTGGCCAATTCAAGAATAAGGACTTAGCTTCCTTATGCTCTAAATTTAAGATTACACAACATTGGTCATCCATATACTATCCTAAAGGAAATGGGCAAGTAGAAGCATCAAACAAAAATTTGTTGAAGATCCCACATTGCACAATCAACAAGATAGGAAGAGATTGAAATCTCATGATTAATCCAGCTCTTTGGGCATATAGAAGGAGTATCAAAATGCCCACTAGGGCTACACCATTTTCTTTAGTTTATGGGTTTGAAGTGGTACTACCTATTGAGGTTGAAATCCCATCACTAAGAATCAGAATGCATGGTCTAGTAATCAATGATGATTACACAGTGTCTAGGTTTCAAGAACTTGAACTACTAGATGAGTGTAGACAAGCTGTGTATGATAATCTCAGAGTATATCAGAAGAGAATGTCTAGAGGCTACAAAAAGAAAGTCAGACACAGAGAATTTTAGGTTGGCAATCTAGACTTGAGAGAAAATCCTAAAAATCAATCACATCAAGAACATAAGGGGAAGTTTAAACCCATCTGGATGGGTACCTTTGTTATCACCACTACTTTTGGCTCTAGAGCCTATCAACTCTCAACCACTAAAGGTGAACAACTTTGATAACCAATCAACATTCTCCATTTGAAAAAAATTCTACGCCTAAGGCATTCAGTCTTCAAAAATGTCTTGAAAAATATCATAAAAATCAGAAAAAGTCCTAAAAAAAATGATCATCCCGGTGAAAATCTAGCAATAGGCACCTTGATGTAATACAAAAAAATAAAAAAAAATGGAAAAATACAAAAAAAATTGAAAAGATGAAAAATACAAAAAAAGAGGAAAAAGTCCCATGGTGAAAACCTGGAAACATGTGCCTTGGTAGAAAAAATAGAATCTTTTCCAAGATGGTGAAAAACCAGCAAATGGGTGCCACTTGTTTAAAACACTCCATCTATCAGCAGAATCTTGGTATTTCCAAACTTTCAGTCTGCTTGAGTTTGTATATGTCCTTCTTTTCAATAAAGTCGATTTGTACACCAATTAGCAAAAGTGCCTATATCCTATCAATGTTCCAAACTTGGGGGCAATCAATGTCATATCCTGTAGTCCTTAGTACCTCAGATGAGTCATGTCTAGTTAGAGTCCTTTGAAGCTACATCCAAGTCAATTAGTTAGTCTCCTTAACAGAAAGGGATTTTGCACCTGCAACCAAACACAAACAAACATCGACAACACCACAAACAATCTTTGCTACGTGCTTTTATCTTCTTTGTATGCTTGCTGATTCATATTGATATTTTTGCATATTGTGTCCTTTTGAGCTCTTTGATGATGTCCTTTATAGGATTTAGAGAGTGATGACTGGGGGCATAATCTTTTCTTTGTTTTTTGCTTTGAGTGAAAATCTAATAACTTTGGAAACTATGGATTGAATTGGTGTCCACTCTAAGTGCCTCCATCATGTATTGGATGGCCATGTGTACCTCAACCATCAATACTTGGATGCTTCAAGGAAGTCTGATCTAACTATTGTCTTTTTGAGTGATTTCTTGCTCCTATTGTGAAACACAATTCTACCCAAGGATGTGAATGATAAAGGGTCACTACGAGTAATTCACATTAGAATCAGAATGATCTCCCAATTTTTTGGTGTGTTTGTACACAAGGCATATTCAGGTCATCACAATGTTTATGTTCTGATGCTTATACAAATTGCAAAATCAAAATGGACATGATATTCAGGTCATCTTGGCTTTTGTGCTTTGGCGCTTATATCTAATCTGACATTTCTGACTAAAAGTCCATATTCATATGTCCATGGTTGTCTAGCCAGTGGGCATTATATCGACTATCTGGTTACCTAATAAATATTCAGTGATGAAAAAGACTAACACATGATCAGTGACTAAGTCCTAGGTCCTAGGTTTGCATTTAAATATGGAACTTTGCATGGTTGTATTTATCTCGTGATTTCAAATTCAGCTTGATGCTTAATGATTCTCAAAAACTATGCTAAACATGACACAAGGACTAAGTATCGCATGGAGGTCTCCTTAATAGATCAGCAAGCAGTCACCATCCTAGGTTAATCATCCATTTTGACAATGATTGAGCACTTGTCTTCATCATTACCTACATAATATATCATGTGTATCATTGCATTTACATTACCCATCATAAGCATTCCATAAATCCATTTGCATACATACATGTCCATCCATGAAGCATAAGCATAACATTTACATAACCTATCATTCATCATTACATTGCATTATCCATACATTTGAAAGTAAACATTGCATTGCATAATCCATACATTCTACACTAATCAAATCATTTCATACATTTGCATCACATGATATAATAATCATAAATCCAAAATTGAAAATGACAAGTGCTATGAAGTCAAACCAAAAATGATCTCATAAGGGATCCATGTAATCTCAAAAGTCAACTCGCACAAATGATTTGAAAATGACCCCTTTGGGCCTTATATAGGTTTCGACCTAATTTTTTAAAGTTCTTTGTTTTGCATGAAAATAGCACCCCTAGCTAATTTTGACGTTCTAAATCCATTTTCGGGATCAAAATTGAAATATGAGATCATTTACTTTGTCAAAAATGTGATTTAAATTTTTTGGACCCAAGATGACCGACTGCTTAGAAAATCAACCTTCTTTCATTATTGAAATTCAGAATTCAAGTTAACTAATTATCTAACATCAAACTATCAAAATTTCAACTTGGTCAACCATGGTCAACTCATGGTCAAACCTAGTTAAACTTGGTCTTCATGACCACCAAACAATGCATAACGCATCTCCAGACGTGTACAATCACTTCTATAATCGATTAACATACTTCAACAATCTCTCAACGCTGACTTTCTTGTCAGATTTCAATTTTTATCCTAAAGGGGGCATGGTATTACACATCATTAACTAATTTTGTCAATAAATTTTTCTTCAGTGATCAAGACAACAACCATGTCTAGTTGCAGATTCATCAAAAGACCTCATCGCTTGGGGTACATCGCTTGGGGCATATCATATTCATCAAAATCCATATCACTCTGGTGTTCTCTCATAAACTTGTAAACTGTATCAGATCTTCATAACCATTGGTTCATTAGTGTTATTTCCTTGATTCTTCCTAACTGAAGGGTTCGAATTTGACATCCTTTTGATTCCTTTGGACAATCAAATCTAGAGTCAAGGGAGTCACTTCTTCATAATCATAAGCTTCAGAATCAGGTGCTTTGATACTTCTTCATAATCACCGGTTCATTGTTGATATAGTTAGCATCATCTCGACTATTTGGTCAATCAAGACCTGAACAACCAAATCTTCAAATCTTTCAATCGACTTATGTCTCAAAATCGGTTAATCTTTCTGGATCAGTTTCTCCACCACATAACTGAGTCCACATCATCATAAAGAATATATTAATCTTTGAACCACTACGCTTCACACAGTAATTCAAAGAGGGGAAAATGTAATACCCCAAAAAAGGGCTATAGGACCATTGACCTCCTACATCGACATAAAAGTCCTAACCTAAGCATTTGGACATCAAATTATCAAAACCATAATTGATTTTATCCTAATTCTGCATTGGGGAATATTTCCTAAATATTCTTAATTTATCCAAATTATCTCCTAATTAAATATTATTTGGCAATAAATGATATTCTTTTATTTATCCTAAATTTGATTAATTGAATATGATAAATATTTAATTAATTAAACTTAATTATGCCACCTAATTAATTTAATTAGATTTAGTTCTATTTATTCCTAATTAATATTATTTAATTTTGACAATAAATAAAAAATCCTACAAATAATTGATTAAATTTTTATTTAATTAATTAAATCCAGTTGTCAAATATTTAATGATATAGTTTTGGAATAAAGTTTGATTTAATAATTGATTAACCCATAAATTAGTTATTTTAATTCAATAATCAATTAAGTTGATGATAAATCACTTGAATTATTAAATTAATTCATAATTATCCATGCACATTTAGAAAAGCAGTTAAACTCTAAATCAATAAATCAATTCAATTTGTTATCTTTTTGAACTCAACATCTATTTTCGAGTTAAAAAGTGATCTAAACTTCCAATTTGAGTTAAAAAGCTGATTTTGCATGATTTTGTGAGTTAACTATTTCTAATTTCTTGATAACTCAACAATCAATTTGAGTTAATCAGGGAGATATTTTTGGCTTTCCATGAGCTCTCAAAAATCTTGGATTTCTATATAAACAAGGCTCAGCCCTTCAAAAATGACCACGCTTTCAATTACTTGGAGAATTGAGCTCTTGCGAATAGACAATTGTGAGATTTTTTCAATTTCAATTCATTATTTTCAATTCATTCATAGCATTCCATAGCATTGTTAGATTAGATTTGAAATTCATTTCCATCCATTTTAGATCAATTTCATATCAATTTTTCATCACATTGCATAGAAAATCCAAAAATATAGATTAATCTACATCCATACTTTCATTGTTTTTATCATTTCAAATCCTTCGTTTAGGTGTTGCATTGTCAGTGATCTCGGTCATAATCTAAGAATACCATACTTGCACCTACTAGAAGGCAGTAAATTGCCTGGTTAATTATGTTTTTTCTTATTGTAGATTTTCTGACATATTAACCAATAATGTTTTACTGAAGTGTTTTGTCCACAGCTAGGTACAAAATTCACACACACATTTCTGGTGCTGACCGTGGGGCCCTACAACGGGTTTCCATTTCTGATTCTATCACTTTTTTACAATTTCATTCAAGCTTCAATTTTTTTTTCCTCTGTACGATTTCGTACAACATTTCAAAAATTCATATCAAAGTCTTCTGGTTGTCATATGACAAATGACATTCTGGATTTTTGTATGGATTGTTATGTAGTGTCATTTTGAAACTAAATTGTCATATGAGAATAAACCCATTGTCGTATCATTTCCTGATTATCGTATGGGAAGGTATAGAAACTCGTATGAGTTTTGATGCCAGTTTTGCATAGTCGTATCATATTTTTGAGCAATTTTTGGAAATTTTGACTTCAGATTTCTACTAACAGCTAACCCTAACGATTGATGCTTGCTATTTCTGATCATTTTTGGCAACCTAACGATATCTATGAAAGATGAAAGACAAAGATTGAGCATAAAAACCCCATTCTTTGGCCTTTCTTGTCTTGACTTCTAAGCCATCTCTTGCAGATAACCCTACTTTTAGAGAATTCATTGGTTAAAGAAAGTTCATTCTATAAAAAATTCTGATAAGTGGTTTTGCAGGTTGCCTACTATCATTCAAGAAAATATTGTGTCTGATTAAATTTCAATTTCATTTTCTTAGGCAACTAGTTTAATAGGTATGTGCCTATTTCCATTGAGGAGAATACTCAGGGGATTATGCTCTTCTCCTTCTTAGGAGAACCAGAAACCCAAAAAGTGTCTTCCTTGGTGCTAGTTTTGATACTGTCTCTGGATTAATACAGCTTGGTGTGTCTTGGATAGTGAAAAGGACAAGGTTAGGGGATTACACTCTTCTCTTTCAGAGAATCAAAAACCACAATCCTGTGGTCCCCAACCTCACAATTCAATTAATCCCTTAGAGGGCTTGTCGGAGAGGTAAATAGCTCCTAAGAATGACCCAAGTGGGGACTAGTCTTATGCTAAATCTTCCACCCCACTATAAAATTTGATGCTTCCTTGAGGTTAAAGCCTCAAAAGACATTGTTGTGTTTGTTCCTTGGCCTTATGCCATGAACACACTGTGATACTATGTAGAGCGGAGCCACTTAAATCTTTCTTGCGAGACTACACTTGTGAGAGTTCTCATAGGGTTAACAACCTCAATCCTACTTCTAGGACTATGGGAGATAGTTGTGAATAGATGCCTTGATTAAAAGACTAAGCTAGTTTTCCACTAATCCACCCCCAAAGGATTTGTAGTGCTTGTGCGAGTTGAATAGTAATCACCCCAAGAAACTCATCATATCAAGCCCTCTTTGACATTTGAACTTGGCTAATATGGGATTCAACATCCATTACATGTTGTTGGACCTGCATATTTTGAGGAGTCCATGAGTGTGTTCCTAAGTCAATGAGCAAGTAATACATCTCTTCTCTTAGCTAGGGTAAGATAGGTGTGATTGATTCATCAAGTCAGTTCACTCTATTTTCTATGATTGTGAGCCTATTTCTATGTTAAACAACCTCAGACAATCCATTTTGCAGATCTACAAAAATCTAGATAGAGAAATTTACAATCAAATTGATATTGAAAACACCAAACAGCTAAAAAATTGACCAAATCTAAAGCAAAAATCCTTTCTAGTGTCAACTGTCGTCCCTGAAAAATCAAAAGTCATACGAGTTTTGCAATTGTCATTTCAGAACCCCTATAAACTCATACAATAACCTGTACTTTGTTGTATAATTGTTGTCAAAAAACCTAAGCACAATTTAATACTGGAGTCGATTGTCGTATCAGACCCCTTCCTAACTTGTACAAGCCTGGATAAAGTCATACGAGACTTGTGTCAAAATTGTTAGAAAGCCTTCAAATTTGTTAGAAATTCAATCATTGTAGTCAACCACTAGATTCTATTAGAATATTCATTGTTTCAAGAATAGAATAGAAAAACCAAAAAATTCCAATTCATTTTCCTAAAGTGGTCTCTTGATATTGATCTAACCTTCTAATTTATTGATTTGAATCCCATTTCATCTTGTGTCAAAACCTTGTCAAAATCATCTTCAAATTCAATCCTCAAAATGGCTAAGTGTTGTAAGCTCGTATCTGCTATCTTTTGGCCAATACCCATACATCTAGGGCACAATATCCTATACTTATGTCCAATCAGTCTTTTTATCAATCAACCAATCCAATCTTGACAAGGTTGCGTCATCTGATTTTACCGAATCAGGTCATTGATCAATTGTCTTAATCTTGCTATTCCAATTCACTCAAGGTTAATGGGGGAAACCAGAGCTTCCTCACATAGAAAACCTAGAGAAGAACAAAAATTTTCACCTTTATCTTCTTATCTTATTCAGACCATTAATCAACCTTACGATATAACTCATTACAAAGAAGTTTCTCTAGGTAATATACATCTGAAAGAAGGTTATTCTAATCCTCCTTAATCAACCCACAGAGGTAATCAATCAATTCCACATCAATCAATCCCTGGGAGTCCTCACAACACCACAATGTCTCAAGGAGGAGAAAACCAAGGCTCCCAAGGTCATCACTCTAATCATGGTGGAGATCCTGAACCAAAACCATTTGAAGTTGAACGATATAGAAATGATGATTTCTTTTGAAAAATGATGAAACACTTCTTGCAAGAAGAGAAAGAGGCCTATTTCTTACAACTAGTTCAAAAAGGATCCAAACTTCCTCAAGACTTTAATGTCAATAATATCATCACACAAGAGGAAGAAACTCCTATCACAGCCATGATGAAATAGATGCATGCCATGCAAGTTAAGCTCAACAAGCTAGAAAAAGAGAAGGAACCTAAAGAATTCTCTATGGAGGCTCTATGCCCCTTTCCATTTGATAAAAACTAGTACATGCCACCATTCCCAAAAAGAGTGGAGAGACCAAAATATGACAAATACGATGGAAACTCTGACCCCCAAGATCATGTTAGAGAATTTTGTACTCAATCCATGGAGTTTATGCATGAACCAACCTATTTAATGCATCTTTTTCCATGGTCTCTGGGAGGAGCAACCATTCATTGGCTCTCTAAAATACCTCCAATACTCAAGAATTTTGAGGAGTTGATCAAACTATTTTACCAATAATACTCCTATAATATTCAACATTCGGTCACTATGATCGATATCTACAATCTTAAACAAAAGTTGGGAGAACCCTTCCGAACTTTCATCAAATGTTGGAGGAATAAATTTTCACTCTATGCCAAACAAATCCCGAAAAATGAGAAATTAGAAATCTTAATCAATAACCTAATTCTAGAAATCAATTATCAGTTGCAAATGAAGAATCATACTTCTTTTGAGAAAATGGTAGAAATTGCCATAAAGATAAAAAATGTGCTTGTTCGTAAGGGAGATATATCACTTAACAAAGACAACAAGTATGAATCAAGTTCTAGTTCCAACAACAAAGATAAAGTCAAATTCTAGAACAAGAACAAAAATGTTGTAACAGATGGTGTTTTCGATCACATTAGTGCTCCACCAAAGGCACCAACATTCAATCTCACCATTGGTACCCAAGCCATAAAATCTTCTGAACTAAAGGCATTCGAATCTTCTAAAAATTCTAATGACTATAAACCATGGGTTACAAAACCAAAGTGCGAGTTCACTCCTTTCTGTGAGTCCTTAGAATCTACAATGAAAATACTATTGGCAAAAAAAATCATCACATTGCCTGAGATAAAACCATATGATCCTAAAGTTAAACCTAAATGGTGGAAAGAGATCAATTTCTGTGACTTCCATCAAAACAAGGGTCATAAAACAAATAACTGCATGCAATTAAAGCATCTCATACAAGACAAAATTGATGACGGAGAAATTGTAATTGACAACCATAAAATAAAAAATGATCATACAACATTCTGTTAGAAATAGGAAATACTGAGCGGGGGGGGGGGGGGGGGGGGGGGTGAATCAGTATTTCACAAACTTTTACTTTTGCCCACTTATGGATATAACAAATTACTTTAAAGCATAAGAAACTAAATAGCATACATAATAGTAAATGTAAAGAACTCATAACACATGATATGTTCTTGAGGAAACCCTGGCCAAGACAAAACCCCGGTGGGGATGGTACCCACAAAGATCCACTGATCAAAAGATATCCTATTAAGGATGTTGACCCTGTTAGGAGTCTATTACAAACATATAGTGTATCAGTCCTAGTTAAGGGACTATAGGCCTTGTTAGAAGCCTCAACCCTATTAGGAGTTGTAGATACAAAACCTAATTACCAGATGAGCTCACTACCCAAACAAATAATACAAATGTTTACTGATTACAATATGGTACTTCTTACGACTTTGCATCAACAACTTTCGCCACTATCACAATATACAACTATTACAAGTTACATTTCAAGTATGTTCGGTAAATCTTTATTTATACAAGATACAAACATAATATCTTTCTCCAGTCAGCTTGCATATCTTTATCCAAGAGTAAACATCTAGGATGTCATCTCTTTATAATATTAGGTCATTATTTTGACAAGAAAAATAATCCCTTAATTCATTTACTAGTTCTGCCTTCAAAACTGCTCTGTCGGCTGTACTCTATCATTGGTAAAACAATCATAACTTTGTCTGTACTATCTATACTCTTTTTTACATTGAGATGGGGTATCCTTAGACACCATATAGTCTATGTTCAACTGCACAAACTCTGATCATGCTCCAGTGAACGTCACCAAAACAAACTGTATCAGGTGCTCTGTCAAAAACACTGTTTCATACTTAGACAATTTTAGTCTGCGATCTTCCATACTTACTTTCCAGCTTATGCAATCTTCATAGGGAACATATGTTTCCATAATGACAACATCTATGTACATACCTCAGCCAAATTGCCAACAATCTCCCCCTTTGTCATTGGTGGCAACATATGAGAAAATTGGCTAAGTGTACAAGTCAAAATCTCAAAATTTGTATCAAAATTGTGGCCATAGTATAAAATAAGTATACTATCCTTATATCTCCTCAAAATATACACATAATCTATAACACTTCATAATACTCCATAGAACTCCCCCTATGAGTATCCTTCTTTATCATATATAGATAATTTTCTAAGTATCTCTCCCCCTTTGACAACAATGACAAAATAAAGGGTGGAAAGGGATATACAAAATTGTGTCAAAACTTTTTATCTTACTATCTTATTGCAAAGCTGATAGGCTCGCAACACAATCTACAAAATCTGACTTCCAAGCCTCAAAATCTTTCTCACATGCCTTCTTAATTGATTATGCTACATTGAGGAAAGTACTCAATCCGTATGCTGCAATTTGACAAGCTTCAAGGGACTCAAAATTGAACTTCTAAAATGATGTCTTAGCAGTAAGACATTCTTCTACCTGCTCTTCTATTATAGTCAACTTGATTGAGACATGCTCTCTCAAGATGTTTATCATGATAATTTTCCTGTTCTTTTCATCATTCAAAGTCCTTATCTCATCACATAATTTTCTGATCTTTTTCTCAACTGCACTGATCTTTATGTTTGTGCTGGCCATTGAGTTTGTCTCTGCTGCAATTTCATCTTACTTCTCTTTTAGCTTCTTCTCTTCCTCAATAATTATATTTTTAGATTTTGTACACTGAATGTACAAACACTTTCCAGTCTCAAGATGTTTCCTTAAGTTCTTAATGTGTCTGTCAAGGCTGTCAATGTCATTTTTGATATTCTGACTTATATTCTGCAACATCTTAGCTTCATAAGCTGCCTGAGCCTTAACCTTAGCAATATCAGTCAAATTTGTGAACTCAACATCAAAAGAATTTATTACCATCTTTGCTCTTTCAAGTGGGTCTGAATCAAAAACTTTCGTAGCTATAACACTTTGTAGCTTCTCAGTCAAATCTTTCAGGCTACCTTCCAAGTTCTTAACTTTCTTGTTCTTTCCAATAATTTTTTTCAAAGAAGTGATCAACTCTAATTGATCATCATCATCAACCTCCTTGCTCAAATCTTCAATCAATGTTCCTATTCCTTTCTCCTTTCCAGTCTCAGGAGTAAGACTGATGTCTTCTTGTGGTTCAATAGGTGTATGGGCCTCTATTTCCATTTGCTCTTCTATTCGTCTGGTCTTTGTTTCAATACTCTTTTCTTTCCCTCCCAAAGCCAAATTGTCAACAATGTTATCCAAACTGTTGAGTACTGCATCATCTGAATCTAAAGTAAATTTTGTTCCTTCAATGTCCATAGATTCTATGCCAATGTTTATAGAAGAAGAGGGAATATCTTCAACTTCAACTACCTCTACTATTGCCTCTGCCTATTCTGAACTCTGTTTCTTTGCTGGTTCTGCAACTGATTGATCTTTGCTATCTTTTCCTGCTACCAAGTTTGCTAGCACTTGCACAACTACCTATTTAGTTTCAGTCTTCACTTGTTCATACTGGCCTCCCATTATTTGTATAGTTCTTCTTTTGGTTCTTAATAGGGTTTCAAGTGGCTTGAGGATTTGTTTAAGGTGGTCATCATCTCTTATGTCACAGAACTATCTTATCACATTCTCTCTCATTTTAGTATCTTCTTCTTGTGCTCTCATCTTTCTTCTCACAAGTCTATTGTACAAATCTTCTAGTATCTTTCCATGAATAGTATCAAATTTCTTGTTTGTCAAAATCATATGTTTAACCATTGCATTCTCTAGATTTAATCTGTCAGAGGATCCATATAAATCATAGTATTTGTTCATTTTGGCAAAGTCTCCATGCTGCATTATATCTTCATTAACTCTTTCTATCCTTGGTTTCCATGATTTCTTCTTTATTGTTACTTCATCATCTTTTATCTTTGCAACTCTTCTAGGTACTGGTGGAACAATTATTTTTTGTCCTTTACCTGGTCCTGAAGCACTTGCCTTCATTCTTTTGCTTGGTGCTGAAAAAGAGGGTTTCTCTATCTGACTAATTTCTTTCTCCTTCTCAGGTTCTTCAACCTTTACCTTAACTTGAATGGGTTCTTGAGGGTCTGCACTTGATGCCAAAGGTGGGACTGATAGTATCTCACTTTGCCTTATTGTTTCTGTAGTCTTTCTTGCAATATCAAATTCCTGCTCACTCAAACATGTTTCTTTTAGAATTTTCTTTATTGTAGTCTCCACTCTCTTCTTTGATTGTTTCTCTTCCTTAAGTGTCTTTGCTGAATCAAAGTTTTCATCATATGTTCCAAATCTATTGCCAAGAGCATCCACTTTACTTTTCAACAATCTACTAACATATCCTTCTATTTCAACTTCAGAGATTTCATAGCCAAGAGGGTCTATGAATTCATGTCTAGGTTCTACTGCCTCAATGTAAGTGAAATCAGTATCAACCATAAAACATATATCATCTTTGTATTTCTCAACTAGGGATGGAGGAATTCTTGATCTATTTACCACAATGTTCTGAAAAGTTTTCAACACTAACTTTACACTGTCATTAACCTTCTCAATAAGATGTTTCATGTAAACTTTATTGATTCTTTCCATAGTATTCTCACCATCATTCCATTCAATAGTGTAAGGAAATCTTCTTAGCAAGTGGAAGAACATGTAAGTAACCAATGAGGAAAATCTAAAGTGAGTGTATTTAGCTTTCTTTATCTTTTCCAAATTCTCAAACAATTGTATTCTCAAAATTTCACACATATCCATAGGTTTCTTCTCCACACACATCAAATAAGCAATGTGTACCATACCTGCTGGCATATCATCTTCTCTAGAACTTCCATATAATTTTGTTGTCAAAATCTTACACAAGTATTTTACATCATCTTGCTTAATCTTACTAATGACTATACCTCTGCCATTGTATATTAAACCGGTGTTTTCAATCACAATCTTTCACATGTTTTTCTCATTCAGTGGAATTGCACCAACTTTTGATAATCCAATCACATCATGAATTAGGTCTACAGTTATGTCAATAACTCTATCTTCTAACCAAAATTTACCATTATGTATCCTACTCAAAATGATCTTAGTACACTCCTCATCATCAAATTCATATTTCATAGAGTACTCAATGATTTCATTGTTTTCTAGATGTTCATAACCTTGTTTCACTGACATATCCTTGTTGTACAATTTATGATATTCACCATTAAAATTACTCTCCCTTAGGGTTTCATATTTGCATCCAAGATAACTTTTAACATTTTCTAAATGAAGAACTCCATCTGGTACGGATGATAAAGCTAAACTAGCATCTCTTTCTGAGGGTTCAACTGGATCTTTCTTAGTTCTAGGTCTGTTCTTATCCTTGATGTTGTGAATCAATGACACCTCCATGATTATATCTGATTACTTAAGTTGATTCAAGATCTTAGTCAGATAAATACCTTAAATTTGCAAAATTAGGGCTTTCGCTAGATCGGTGCTTCAAACTTCTACAAATTGCTTCCAAACTTCTTTCTTCATTCTCCAAATCACTTCTAATCACTTGATAATCATAATAACTTTGATTTTAATCTTTTAATACTTAGCATTTACTCGATCTGACATCACATTCAATTCTTTTGCCTCTAAAATGCCAAAAGCTAATTCTGTAAACTTGCAACCATAAATCTTCTTGTGACCTCGCAAAACACAATATTTCTTTTTGCACACTTAACCATAGCATTTTTATAACATAAAAAACCTTCATCTAACTACGCAAAACTTAACTCATTCAAAATCTAATTCTACACTAATTCTAAGTTCCTAAACTATAGAAATTTACATAATTTAAGTGCTTAAAGAAGGGTTAGGTAAAGAATCATTCTTACCATTAGATACATTACCTTCATGATTACCTTTAGTTTTGAATATACCTTCTTGATCTATGCCTTTAACAAATTTTACTTCATCTTCATTGCTACAACAACCTTTCTCTTTGTTTCCTGCATTTTCATTCCTTCTTGCATAGTTTCTAGGGTTAGGGTTATGATGATAACCTCCATTGTTCATTCTACAAAATCTTGTTGTGTGTCCAATCTTGTTACATATCTGACAAATGATTCCATTGGTTCCATATCTAGGTGTTTGCTGATTGATTTGTGTCCTGCAATTTCTAGCAATATGTCCAATTTTGTTGCATCTGTAACATACTATTCCATTTCCTCTTTTCATGTCTTCAGTTGATCTCTAATCTACATTGTTAGTATTTCTAGGGATTCTACTATTATAATTATTCTCAATAACTTTAGATCTTCTACATTCAATAGCTCTATGTCCAAAACCATGACAATTATAACAATATCCATTAAGAGGTTTGAATTGTTTACCTATACAATCTCTCTTGATATGACCAATAGTATTACAAGCAAAACATCTACCTTTGAATTCTCTTTGCATACCTTTGGATGGTTCATCTTGCTTCGGTGGTTCTTCTTGCTTCGGTGCATCTTCTTGCTTCAATGATTCTTCTTGCTTAGGTGCATCTTCAGATTTGTTTTCATCTAACTTCTTTTCTTCACTGCTTTCACATACATTCAGATCTGGTTTCTTGCTTTCACTAACTATCTTCAATATGTTAAATCCAAGACCAGTTTTGTCATAGAATGGTTTTCCATAAGATACTTGCTTATTAATCTTTTCATTGTTTGAATATAGCCTCTCAAGTTGTTGTTTAGATTGAGTCAATTCACCTTTCACAATCTTGTTGTATTTCTCAAGTTCATCATACTACAATTTGACTTTATCAAATCCAGATGTTACCTTGCCAAGTTTAGATTTTAGATCTTCATTCTCATTCTTTAAACTTTCATTCTCAGATCTCAGATTGTCATTTCCATCTTTCAAGCTAAGCTTTAGATTTTCTATCTTCAATTCATGTTTAAGGATCACATTTTATTTTTCTAAATCATCACAATCTTCAACAAGAATTTCAGATTCCTTCTCAGATTTCAGATCTTCTATCTTACCTTTCAATTTGTCAATAAGATTCTTTGCATCATCATACTTTCTTTTCAGAGTGTTTCTTTCATCAGTAAGCATATCAATTTGTTCAAGAGCTTCTTCAAGATTCTTCTATAACTGATCCATATCCATAGAGATCTTACTCAAGCTACTAGGCTTTCCTTGAATGTTTCTTCTCTGAGTAACTAAGCTCTGATACCAATTGTTAGAAATAGGAAATACTGAGAGGGGGGGCGAATCAGTATTTCAAAAACTTTTACTTTTGCCCACTTATGGATATAACAAATTACTTTAAAGCATAAGAAACTAAATAGCATACATAACAGTAAATGTAAAGAACTCATAACACATGATATGTTCTTGAGGAAACCTTGGCCAAGACAAAACCCTGGTGGGGATGGTACCCACAAAGATCCACTAATCAAAAGATATCCTATTAAGGATGTTGACCCTGTTAGGAGTCTATTACAAACATATAGTGTATCAGTCATGGTTAAGGGACTATAGGCCTTGTTAGAAGCCTTAACCCTATTAGGAGTTGTAGATACAAAACCTGATTACCAGATGAGCTCACTACCCAAACAAGTAATACAAATGTTTATTGATTACAATATGGTACTTCTTAGAACTTCGCATCAACAACTTTCACCACTATCACAATATACAACTATTACAAGTTACATTTCAAGTATGTTCGGTACATCTTTATTTATACAAGATACAAACATAATATCTTTCTCCAGTAGGCTTGCATATCTTTATCCAAGAGTAAACATCTAGGATGTTGTCTCTTTATAATATTAGGTCATTATTTTGACAAGAAAAATAATCCCTTAATTCATTTACTAGTTCTACCTTCAAAATTGCTCTGTCGGCTGTACTCTGTCATCGATAAAATAATCATAACTTTGTATGTACTATCCATACTCTTTTGCACACTAAGATGGGGTATCCTTAGACACCATAGAATCTATGTTCAACTGCACAAACTCTGATCATGCTCTAGTGAACATCACCAAAACAAACTGTATCGAGTGCTCTGTCAAAAACACTGTTTCATACTTAGACAATTTTAGTCTGCGATCTTCCATACTTACTTTCTAGCTTATGTGATCTTCATAGGGAACATATGTTTCCATAATGACAACATCTATGTACATACCTCAACCAAATTGCCAACACATTCAGGGAACCATTTTTGAAGCATAATCAAGGAGATTAATCTTCTAGACCTAACATGGGTGCCAAAGTCAATTATGCCTACTCTGGAAACAATGATGTCATAAACATGGTTGAACCATGCCTATCTAAAAATTGCAATGTCATCACCATTGTAAGAAGAGATAGAGATAATCAACCAACAAATGTAGTAACTTGATCATGAGCTCAGGTACATCTACAAGGATAAAAATTGGGTTCACCAAACACCCCTAAGGTGCCTTTAAATCTTTCATCTACTTCTAAACAGAGGGTTGCCTCAAAATCATCAAACCCTAAAGAAACCAGGGAAATGTCATACAGTATTGTCCAACAACTCCAGCATACAAATGCAAAAATATCCATGTTTGAGTTGCTTTAGATATCTCCTGCTCATAGGGCTATTCTGGATAAAGCTCTACTCAGTTCCAATGTTCCTGATAATCTTGATTTGGATAGATTTCAGACTATGGTTGGTCATCTAAAATCACCCATGTATATCTTTGTTTTAGAGGAAGATGACAATTCACCGAGTCATCTACATAACTAGCCCTTGCACATTGAAGTCTTAATCCAAAATCGTCATGTCAGAATTGTGTTGATAGATGGAGGCACTGGTCTAAACATCTATTCCTACAAATTAGTCACACAACTAGGATTATTAGAAGATGCTATTGATCCTAAAAATAAGATAACCATAAAATCATATGATGAACAAGAAATATCCTCCAAGGGAACAATTGTACTACCTATCAGAATAGGACCAGTTATCAAAGACATCACCTGTCAAGTTTTGGATCTTTCGTTGGCCTACAAAATTCTTCTAGGGAGACCTTGGATACATGAAATGAAAGCTATTCCATCAATGTAACATCAATGTGTGAAATTTCCTTATGATGGAGTGGAGGTAAAAATTCCAGCTGACATATCTACATCTTGCAATTCCTTGAAAGAGAGTGCTGACAAACTTGTTCCACATAATAGAGAATCTTCCACTAAGAAAAGAGACATAACATCTACATCCAAGATGGAAGACATTTCCAAAGAGGTCAAAATCAAGGACATGGGCATGGGAGAATATACTATGGAACCATTCCTATCTCTAACATCTCTCTTGGGCTCACCTAAATCTTATGGCCAGCCTTTAAAATAGACAAAATAAGCATCTAAAGAACCTCAAGCTATCTATAATGGAAGTTTTGTCACAGAGAAAGTGTCCAAGAAAGAGTTTGAAGAGGAAGAAGTTGTGCTTGCATGGCTATACACAGATGACTCTCAATCTCAATCAGTTCAAAAATGTGACTACAAATCAATAAAGATTCCTTCAAAGTAATATGGACCAGGTCACAAACTCATGTCTAAAATGGGATACACGGGAAAAGGACCTCTAGGAACAAGAGGCAAAGGAATCATGCAACCTATTGAACACCATGGGAGAACAAACAAGGAAACTATAGGAATTGGATATCACAAGAAGACATTCTACCTCAGTGGTAACTCGGCCCATGTCCTAGAATAGATAAGTCCAACCATAGAAACTCAGCTAAAGGAAGAAACACAAAAAATAGATAGTGATGATTCAGACACCACCAATCTTATTCCTTATGCACGTTTACCTCAAAACATACTAGATATTCTTAAGGATGAAGAGAAACCTAAGGAGAATATCAACATGGTAGATACATAAGAAACTACTATTGAACAAGAAGAAGGTAAACCTCTCACAATAGCTAAACATTTGGGATATTCTAGTGGTTCTGAGATAGACTCCCATGAATATGAATTCCACTCAGAATCTGAAGGTAATCCTTCTTGGGGGATTTGTCCTAACTTCACACATGTTCTCAGATTTCCCAAAAATCTAGAAGAATAAATAGAGGATGAATCAAATGACTATGAATGGGGAGTTATTCCAGAAGAGGAGGAGCTTATCATTGAAAAACATATTAATGTCATTCACCAATATTTACCTAAATCTGACGTGAGTCTAGAGTAAAATGATGAACTTCATGAGTCCGAACCACCTACTATTGAAGTGGAATCCAATAATGACATTGTAATGATTCACAAATAGAACATTCTAAGGAGTAATATCACCTTTGAATACGAGATTCAGGTTAGGACCAATGATGACAACATTGTATGCATGAATGCCATTTCCCAATCCTCCCCTACATTAACTATCTAACATCCAGAGCTTATTGACCAACCATCTACTAATCCAAACTGAGATATCCACACCATTCAAATTGACTACGCTCTTGCCTACTACCTCAATGTAGTGGAACCTATGAAAACTTCCATCGGTGAACCTAGCGTTAGCATGATAGAGTTGGATATCAAATATCTCAGTCAGAAAAACAAAAGAAAAAAGAAAAAGAGTTCCCAGGGTGAAAACCACTATGTGGCAGTCTCAGAACCTAAAATAGTCAAAATAAATGATGCATCTGAAGGTGAAAACCTCTCTGAGGCACCTATGGATAAGATATTTGATGTTCTTCTGAGTCATTTACAGGACAAATCTCCAGAACTGATAGAACCAACTTAATCTATCAACTTGGGTACAAAAGAGGAACCACAACTGATTCATGTAGCTCAATCTCTATCACATGAAGAAAATAAAGCATTTACCCAATTCTTAATAGAGAAGAAAATCAATTTTGCATGGAAATATTTAGATATGCTAGGGTTAGATCCTAATCTCATCATTCATCATCTTTCTATAGCTCTAGAAGTCAAACTTTTTAAACAAAAGTTGCGGAAGATGCATCCACATGTTGCACTTCTAGTCAAAGCCAAGCTAGAAAAGTTACTAAAAGTCAGATTTATCTGAGTCATAGATTATGCAGAGTGGATCTCAAACATAGTTCCAGTTTCAAAACCAAATAAATCTATAAGAGTATGCACATACTTTAGAGAAGTAAACAAATCATGCCCTAAGGATGAATTTCCACTACCAAACATCGATATGATAGTGGACATGACTGTAGGCTTTGAAATGTATTCTTTAATGGATAGTTTCTCTAGATACAACCAAATCAAGATTGCTCTAGAAGATCAAGAGAAAACAACTTTTACTTGTACATGGGGTACTTTCTACTAGAACATCATGCCATTTGGTCTTAAGAATGCTAGTACTACATATCAATGAGCTACGGGCTTTGAAATGTATTCTTTAATGGATAGTTTCTCTAGATACAACCAAATCAAGATTGCTGCAGAAGATCAAGAGAAAACAACTTTTACTTGTACATGGGGTACTTTCTACTAGAACGTCATGCCATTTGGTCTTAAGAACACTAGTACTACATATCAATGAGCTATGAAATCTATCTTCCATGATATGATGCATCAAAGTATGGAGGACCATGTTGATGATAGATTAGATAAATCAATGATGAGATTTGAACATCTAGCAGACTTGAGTAAAATACTGGACAAAATGGAGAAGTTTAGTCTCAGACTGAACCCTAAAAAGAGTTCTTTTGTTGTCACTTTTGGAAAGCTCCTGGGCTATATTGTTTTAAAGAAGGGAATTGAAGTAGATCCTACTAAAGTCAAGTCTATCATGGAGATGAAACCCCCCAAAAATATCATTCAAATGAGAACTTTACAAGGAAGGGTGCAATCAATCAGACATTTTATATCTCAGCTAGAAGATATATCATAACCTTTCACAAAGACATTACATAAAGGTGTGAATTTTGCATGGAACGAGGAGTGTGAGAATAATTTCAACCACATCAATAAATATCTATCAAATCCTACTATTTTGATGCCTCCTATCCAAGGGAAGCCATTGATTCTGTATGTCTTCACCACAAATACATCACTCGGGGATTACTAGCACAACATGATGAAAACAAGGAGAGAGCTATCTACTACATCAACAGAACACTGGTAGCATATGAGAAGAACTATTCAATGATTGACAAAGCTTGTCTAGATGTGATCTTTGCATCATAGAAAATGAGACATTATATGTTGGCTCATACAACACAATTGATAGCTAAGATAGATCCATTGAAATACTTATTGAGCAAAGCTTCCCTCATAGGTAGACTAGCCAAATGGGTGATTCTATTGAGTGAATTTGACATAAAATATATTGAAAGGAAAGATATCAAAGGCCAAGTCACTACAGATCAATTGGCTAAAGCACCAATGTTCGATGATACACCATTACATATGAAATTTCCCAACTTGTCCATCATGCACATATCTTCTAGGACTTGGCATCTTTTCTTTGATGGATCTTACACATAGAATGGATCTAGAGAAACCATATTGTTCATAACACCGCAAGGTTACTTAATACCTAAAGCATTTAGAATAAAATTTCCTTGCACAAATAATATTGCTGAATAAGAATCTCTACTTAATGGCATGAAGATAGAAATTAAGTGGTGAGTAACAGAGTTGCACATTCATGGAGACTCATAGCTAGTCATACACCAAGTCAATGATGTTTACCAGAAAAAAGATGAGAAACTAGTTTGATACAAATGCATGGTCGATGACCTTAAGAAGTATTTCATCTCAGTCACTTTTGAGAAAATTCCTAGAATGGAGAACAAAGCTATTGATGCTATGGCAATGCTATCATCTCTACTACAATAGCTCGAACATGAGCTAGGTTACAAGTTCCTGGTGGAAGCACTGTCATTTCCTGCATATGATTCCCTTGAAATCTACATGATCTGCACTATTTTTGGTCATGATTCTTCCAGATACAAAGATTTTTTCTCCTACCTTCAAGACCAAACCATCCATGATACCTTCAACCTCCCTGAGAAATGATACCTTATCTGTAACACATCATAATATGTCATCATAGGTAATGACCTGTACAAACGGAGTCTAGATGGTACACTCCTTTGATGTTTAGAATGTGAGGAGTCTCAATGAGCATTAGAGGAAGTCCATGAAGGTATATGTGGATCACATTCAAATGTTTTAACACTAGCTTGAAAACTTATTAGGGCTAGGTACTATTGGCCTAAAATGGAAAAATAGGCTATCAAATATGCTAAGAACTGTCAAAAGTGCCAAGTACATGGTAACCTAATTCATGCATTAGGGAGAGATCTTATTCCCTTTACTACACAATGGCCTTTCAAACAATGGGCATTTGATCTTATAGGGCTATATATCCACATTCTTCCAATGGACATACTCATATCATTATAGCTACAAACTATTTTATAGACTGGCATCTCTTGATTAATTCAGCTCTTTGGGCATACAAAATGAGTATCAGAATGCCCATTGGGGATACACCATTCAATTTAGTTTATGGGTGTGAAGCAGTACTACCTATTGAGGTTGAAATCCCATCAATAAGAATCAGAATGCATGGTCTAGTAACCGATGATGATTACAGAGTGTCTAGGTTACAAGAACTTGAACTACTAGATGAGTGCAGACAAGCTGCATATGATCATCTTAGAGTATATCAAAAGAGAATTTCTAGAGGCTACAACAAGAAAGTCAAACACAGAGAATTTCAGGTTGGCGATCTAGTCTTGAGAGAAAATCTCAAAAATCAATCACATCGAGAACGGAAGGAGAAGTTTGAACCCAACTGGTTGGGTCCCTTTGTTATCACTACTACTTTTGGCTTTGGAGCCTATCAAATATCAATGACTGAAGGAGAACAGCTCTGAGAACCAATCAACATTCTCCATCTGAAGAAATTCTATGCGTGAGGCATTCAGTCTTCAAAAATATCCTAAAAAAAATTATAAAAATCAGAAAAAGTCCTGAAAAAAATGATCATCCTGGTGAAAACCTAGCAATAGGCACCTTGATGCAATACAAAAATTTGAAAAATACCAAAAAAATTGAAAAGATGAAAAATAAAAAAGAAGAAGAAAAAGAAGGAAAAGTGCCTTGGTGAAAACTTGGAAATAGGTGCCTTGGTAGCAAAAATAGAATCTCTACCAAGATGGTGAAAACCCAGCAAACGGGTGCCACTTGTTCAAAATGGTCCATCTATCAATGCAATCTTGGTATTTCCTAGCTTTCAATCTGCTTGAGTTTGTATATGTCCTTGTTTTCAATAAATTTGATTTGTACACCAATCAACAAAAGTGTCTGTATCCTATCAATGTTCCAAACTCAGGGGAAATCAATGTCATATCTTGTAGTCCTCAATACCTCATATGAGTCATGTCTAGTTAGAGTCCTTTGAAGCTACATCCGAGTCAGTCAGTCAGTCTCCTTACTAGAAAGGGATTTTTCACCTACAACCAAACACAAAAAAAATCAACAACACCGAAAATAATCTTTGATGCGTGGTTTTATCTTCTTTGTATGCTTACTAATTCACATTGATATTTTTGCATATTGTGTCCTTTTGAGCTCTTTGATGATGTCCTTTACAGGATTTAGAGAGTGATGATTGGGGGCATAATCTTTTCTTTGTTTTTTGCTTTGAGTGAAAATCTAATAACTTTGAAAATTATGGATTGAATTGGTGTCCACTCTAAGTGCCTCCATCATGTATTGGATGGCCATGTGTACCTTGACCATTGATACCCGGATGCTTCAAGGAAGTCTGATCTAACTATTGTCTTTTTGAGTGATTTCTTGCTCCTATTGTGAAACACAATTCTACCCAAGGATGTGAACGGTAAAGGGTCACTGCGGGTAATTCACATTAGAATAAGAATGATCTCCCAACTGTTTGGTGTGTTTGTATGCAAGGCGTATTCAGTTCATCACAATGTTTATGTTTTGATGCTTATACAAATTGTAATATCAAAATGGACATGATATTCAGGTCATCCTGGCTTTTGTGCCTTGGAGCTTATATCTAATCTGACATTTTTGACTAAAAGTCCATATTCATATGTCCATGGTTGTCTAGCCAGTGGGCATTATATCGACTATCCAGTTACCTAATATATATTCAGTGATGAAAAAGACTGACACATGATCAATGACTAAGTCCTAGGTCCTAAGTCTGCATTTCATTTGGCACTTTGCATGGTTGTATTTATCTCATGATTTCAAATTCAGCTTGATGCTTAGTGATTCTCCAAAACTATGCTAAACATGACACAAGGGCTAAGTATCGCACGAAGGTCTCCTTAACAGATCAACAAGTAGTCACCATCTTGGGTTAAACATCCATTTTGACAATGACTGAGCACTCATCTTCATCATTACCTACAAAATATATCATGTGTATCATTGCATTTACATTACCTATCATAAGCATTCCATAAATCCATTTGCATACATACATGTGCATCCATGAAGCATAATCATAACATTTACATAACCTATCTATCATTCATCATTACATTGCATTATCTATACATTTGAAAGTAAACATTGCATTGCATAATCCATACATTCTACACTAATAAAATCATTTCATACATTTGCATCACATGATATAATAATCATAACTAAAAAATGACAAGTGCTATGAAGTCAAACCTAAAATGATCTCATAAGGGCTCCATGGAATCTCAAAAGTCAACTCACACAAATGATTTGAAAATGACCCTTTTGGGCCTTATATAGGTTTCAACCTAATTTTTCAAAGTGCTCTGTTTTGCATGAAAATTGTACCCCTGGCTAATTTCAACGTTCTGGACCAATTTTTGGGATCAAAATCAAAATATGAGATTGTTTACTTTTTCAAAAATGCGATTTAAATTTTTCGGACCCAGGACGACCGACTGCTTGCAAGATCGACCTTCTTTCATTATTGAAATCCAGAATTCAAGTTAACTAATTATCTAACATCAAACTATCAAAATTTCAACTTGGTCAACCATGGTCAACTCATGGTCAAACATAGTCAAACTTGGTCTTCAGGACCACCAAATGATGTAGAACACATCTCCAGATGTGTACAATCACTTCTATAATTGATTAAGATGCTTCAACAATCTCTCAACACTGACTTTCTTGTCAGATTTTAATTTTTATCCTGAAGGGGGTATGGTATTACACATCATTAACTAATTATGTCAATCAATTTTTCTTCAGTGATCAAGACAACAACCATGCCTAGTTGTTGATTCATCAAAAGACCTCGTCGCTTGGGGCACATCGCTTGGGGCATATGAGATTCATCAAATTCCATATCAATTTGGTGTTCTCTCACAAACTTGTAAACTGTATCAGCTCTTCATAACCATCGATTCATTAGTATTATTTCCTTGATTCTTCGTAACTGAAGGGTTTGGATTTGACATCCTTTCGATTCCTTTGGACAATCAAGTCTGGAGTCAGGACATTCACTTCTCCATAACCATAAGGTTTAGAATTAGGTGCTTTGACACTTCTTCATAATCACCGGCTCATTGTTGATATAGTTAGCATCATCTCAATTCTTTGGTCAATCGGAACCTGAATCACCAAATCTTTCAATCGATTTCTATCTCAGAATCGGTTAATCTTTCGGGATCAGTTTCTCCACCACATAACTGAGTCCACATCATCATCAAGAATATATTAATCTTTGAACCACTGCGCTTCGCACAATAATTCAAAGAGGGCCAAAATGTAATACCCCAAAAATGGGCTATAGGACCATTGACCTCCTACATCGATAGATCGATCAAAATTGACATAAAAGTCCTAACCTAAGGCACATTTTCACATCAAATTATCGAAACCGTAATTGATTTTATCCTAATTCTGCATTGGGGAATATTTCCTAAATATTCCTAATTTATCCAAATTATCTCCTAATTAAATATTATTTGGCGATAAATGATATTCTTTTATTTATCCTAAATTTGATTAATTGAATATGATAAATATTTAATGGCATCCTTTAAAAGGATTGTCTTAGGGATTAGAGAGTACATATCAATTTGTTAGAACCATTGATGAAATTGTTTTAATTAAAAGATTGTTGGTCTATATATTTAGACTTTTTAAGAATCTTCAATTATTTAATAGAAATTATTTTATTAGTTTTTGTTATGGAATTATAGTAGAGGATTAAATTATAAATTGTGATTAAATTATATGCAGACTTTCTAGACTTGTTTTTAAACTTAATTCTATCACTTAATTAATTTAATTAGATTTAATTCTATTTATTCCTAATTAATATTATTTAATTTTGACAATAAATAAAAAATCCTACAAATAATTGATTAAATTCTTATTTAATTAATTAAATTCAGTTGTCAAATATTTAATGATATAGTTTTGGAATAAAGTTTGATTTAATAATTGATTAACCCATAAATCAGTTATTTTAATTCAAAAATCAATTAAGTTGATGATAAATCACTTGAATTATTAAATTAATTCATAATTATCCATGCACATTCAGAAAAGCAGTTAAACTCTAAATCAATAAATCAATTCAATTTGTTATCTTTTTGAACTCAACATCTATTTTTGACTTAAAAAGTGATCTAAACATCTAAATTGAGTTAAAAAGCTGATTTTGCATGATTTTTTGAGTTAACTATTTCTAATTTCTTGATAACTCAACAATCAATCTGAGTTAATCAGGGAGAGATTTTTGGCTTTCCATGAGCTCTCAAAAATCTTGGATTTTTATATAAACAAGGCTCAGCCCTTCAAAAATGACCGCGCTTTCAATTACTTGGAGAATCGAGCTCTTGCGAATAGACAATTGTGAGATTTTTGTAATTTGAATTCATTGTTTTCAATTCATTCATAGCATTCCATAGCATTGTTAGATTAGATTTTCAATTCATTTCAATCTATTTTAGATCAATTTCATATCAATTTTTCATCATATTGCATAGAAAATCCAAAAATATAGATTAATCTGCATCCATACTTTCATTGCTTTTATCATTTCGAATCCTTCATTTACGCATTGCATTGTGACTGATCTCGGTCATAATCTGAGAATACCATATTCACACCTACTAGAAGGCAATAAATCATCTGGTTAATTCTTTTTGTAGATTTTCTGACATATTAACCAATAATGTTTTACTAAAGTGTTGTGTCCACAGCTAGGTACAAAATTCACACACATAGGTACAACATAAGAAGGAGGTGTGGATGAATGCATTAATGGATTTCTCTTGTCAAAGGTATGATAAGGATTACTAGTGGGTATGCATGGATTCATAATGGGGTAGTTTATAGGAATTATTGGGTCTTGGATGGTGTTTGGAGAAAGCTTGCTAAGGTTTTCAATGTACTCGTAATGATCAACAAGACTCTAATCATCATTGGAATAGGATAAAGTGGAAGAGAAGGTAGGAAGACCAAACTCATCATAATATAATTGTGACATGATGATTCTTTGATGAGATGGATAGGGATGAAGGATGGAGATGGATGAAACACTAAAGCTTAGATTAGTATGAACAATAAGCTCAGACCAGGATTTGGATTAAGCTCAGGATAGGAAGATGGAATGACTCTAGAAGATGGAAACATGTGGAGGAATGACAAATATACTTCTTCTAGCCTAAGATGTGGGAAGAAAATGAGGAACTAATAGTAGATGATAGTAACGACACTAGAAGAACAGTGACACAAGATGAAAGTAAGGACATGATTATGAACCTAGGATGATAAATTTTGGAGGCTTGGATGATTTTGGACTACAAATTTGGACAAAGTTTGGACTGAATTGGAAAAATATTTGTTGATGGGTTATTTTAGATGATATTAACAAGGTTTAGACAAGAGAGAAACTATCAATTTAGGAAGTGACCACACTAAGTTACCTTGACATGATTTGGGAACAACTTCTTGGATTTGATCTTTTTGGGACAAGTGAGCAAACAATCCCACAAGGGACAAAGAAACCTTGCAAGAATAACATAGTTTTGTATTTTGATCTCTTTGGAAAAAGACTTGTAACTTCGAGTGTGTTAGTTTTGAATTTATTTTACTAGTTTTGTAACATCAAAAAAATGTACAAGCAGTTATACCTTACGAAATTGACTTAGCTTTGAAAACCTTTTCTCACAAACTTAGGCACACATCCAAGATCCAATCAGAATATGACCAATGAAGACCATACAATGGGTCAATCAATGTCATATAAGACAAATCCAAATGCTCAAGGATAGAATGATATGGTGAGTGTCTTGGGGAGGTTACATCCTCCTTGCACAAATATTATCAAACTTTCAGAGGTAGATCGGGTAGGCTGCTAGTTAATGGCTTTTAGTAAGATTCGTGGCATCTCCCCAATTAGTTTTTATGCATGTGACTCACTTAAGATTCTAGTTGACCATGATATCTACTAAGGGATACTTCACCTTATCCATACTATCTTCAACACACCTCTCTTGAGCTTGAGAAGATAAGACCAGGGTTTACCCATAGTCTTTTTTATATATCAATTGAAGGATTACTAGTTTCAGGTTATCCTCTAAAGTGGAAATGCACTCTCTAGACATGCATCAATAGAAGAAATTAACCAAACCAATCTTTCTCTTCACACAAGATTTTTGAAGGTGAGGGAAAAGGATATCGATATGAATTGCTCACTTGTGTCACTTAGATTAATGAGATTTATCTAACAATTTAGCTCACAAGAAGTGTTTAAAAATACTTCTTCAACCATGCCAAGAATAATTCATCCCAAATTGAACCTAGTTAACTAAGTGCTTTATATCTAAACACAAGACACAAAGAAAAGCTTGCAAATATTTGTTCAATTTTTGCCTTTAATTCATTCAAGAATGTGTTTGTTTGTATTTTTCAATTTTTAACCCCAAATGAAGTATTTTGTTTTCCTTGTTTGTTCAATTTTAAGCCCAAATTGAAGTGTGAGATTGCTTGATCAATTTTAGTGCACCAAAATAAAGTGTGTAAATTCTATTATTAAAAATATAATCCATGATCTCATCGACATGTTCCCACGATCACACAGGCCCGCACAACACAAAAAATAATAATTTGGAAACAACAATCCCATGGTCTATACACACAATCTTGTAGGTTTGTCAAAAAAATTTAAAAATAACACATGTGAAAAATGACAGACAACAAGTTATACCTCATATAGTTGAGCTTGCCTAGTCAAACTTCAATCCCACAAGGTCAAACATTAATCCCACTGAAAGAATAGATTTTTAGATTTGTACAAGTGGCTAATAAATGCCTTATGGATTACAAAAATTATGTTTGTGATCTCACACAGTCAAAGTGCATTCTTGCGAGGTCAACTATCAATCCCATAAATTGTTAGAAAAGAAAAAGATAGAGAATAGAAGAGGTCAAGACAAAGAAGACCAAGTTTGCGAGTTCACATTCCTACGAGTCAAAGTAACGAACACTCTTTCTATCCCCACAATCTTGTCAACACCTTTTTTGACTACTGTGTAAAATCCAACAACAGGATTGAGGACACAAATACCTTCACTTCCTCTTTCTAACCTGTAAAAACCAAAAATATCTTGCAAATACACTCAAACAACTCAAAACATTAGTCTTTTGGTAAGTTTTGGAAAGAAAATGTAATGAAGATGAGAAGAATGACCTTTGAATTGGGGCCCACTAGGTATGCCAAAAATTTATGCAATAAAATAGTGTGTTAAGGAATGCAATAACAAGTTAAAACACTCAACAAACTTGGCTATTATAACATCTATATTGGACAAAAAAAAGCATAAAAACTCAATGTGAATGAAAACCTCAAACACCTCAAAAATCCTTCCTTGATGAGTAGATGTGTCCAATGAATTTGGATGTGTGATCAAGTGGTCAAGCTTCAATAGGATTTGTGAGATAATTTTGGCATTAGGATGTTTCTTTTCTTATAATATTGGAGACAAAATGACATGAAGCCAATGCATGGAAGGTGGATGGAAATGAAGGAAAAGAGCTTTCAATTTATAGGAAAGAAGAGGGTTGAATGGATAGTTGATATGCAAAGATGAGGAATGGTCAAGATGCATCCAAGAGAGAGCTAATGGATTGTGCTTTCTCAAATGCATAGTGTTGTGACAAGTGTCATAGGGAGAGAGGTTGGGAAGATATTCCATAAAGGAAAATATTGTCTCAAATCCAAAAGGTCAAGCCTTGAGGATTGTGACCATTTTGGGAAATGGGAAGGGATTTTGGAGAATGGGGAAAAGGAATTAAATATTTCTTGGAGGGGACAAAGGTGTAAGAGGCCCATGTGGGTTAGTACACACCAAGTTTGGGTATTGGGATTGATGTGACAAGAGCTGACTTGGGTGGCTAATCCAAGTTGATTAGGAGTGTTAAAATAATTAGGGAGAGGATCAGATGGGAGATTAGGATTAATTAATAGGCAAGTGGGATATTTAGGAAAAGGAAAGTGGGAGGAGAGAGAGAGAGAATGAGTGGGGGATTAATGACTTAAAAAAGCGTGTTTAACTAATTAAGTGAGGGTTATTATATGTGAAAATTTTGGGTTGAGCTTGAACTAAGGGTTAGGTGGTTGGAGGAGGGTTAGGTTAGGTGTTAAAGTTAGGAGCCGTGTGATTAAATAGATTAAATAGGATTTATTTAATTAAAAATGTAAGGAGATGGATTTATGAATTAATTTAAATAAATGAATGTATTTATTTAAATCAATAGAGGAAGGGGATTTAATTAATTAAATGGTTATGAGTTATCATTAGATTAATTGGACTATATCTAATTAATTGAATTAATTTAGCTAGAAGGCTAACATTAATTAATTAAATAATGTATAATTATTTAATCAATAATGCGAGTAAGATAACTAAATTTACTTAAAATATTTAATCAAATTTATGTCTATATAGTACTATAATCATATTCACCTCATAATGTCAATATATGATTGTGTGTGTGAAAATTGTACCTGATCTGTAGACACAACACTTCAGTTAAACATTAGAGGTTAGCTATAATCAAATCATGCAAAATTAAAATCTAATCTAACCAAGCGATTTACTGCCTTCTAGTAGGTGCGAGATTAATGTTCTCAGATTATTATCGAGATCAGTGACCTAGACGACACCTAAATGAAGGATTTGAATGCAATTGATCTAGATATGAATTAAATGCAATTAATCTATTTTTTTGGTATTTTCTATGCAATAATATGATGAAAACTGATATGAAATTATGCTAGAATGAAATTGATCTATGAATATGCAAAGTAAACTAACAATGATATGAAAATGAATATAAATGAATGTAAAAACAAGATTGATCTCACAAAGGTGTTGATTCACAAGAGCTTTGATTTTCCCAATTCCAATTCTCCAGCGTGATTGTGCAAAATATGAGATGCTTGGATGCAAATTTGAGAGATGATTGAGAGATGAAGAGCTGAGCCTTGTTTTTATAGAAATCCAGGGCTTTGGAGGTGCATGAGAAAAAGCCATAAATCACTCAAATAACTCAGGTTGATTTTTGAGTTATTTTTAAATAAAGGATAATTAACTCACAAAAACATGCAAAAGCTAAGTTTTAACTCAAAATAGAGTTTAGCTTTAATTGATAATTGATAGTTATTTGCTTTTATGATTGTGCATGTTTTATTTATGAATTAATTTAATAATAAAGTGATTTATGCTCAACTTAACTGATTTTTGAAAATAAAACAATTGATTTATGGGTTAATCAATTATTTAATCAAACTTTTATTAAAAACTATATTATTAAATAATGACAACTTGCTTTAATTAATTAAATAAGAATTTAATCAATTATTCATAAGATTTTAGATTTATTGTCAGAATTAAATAATATAATTTAGGAATAAATAGAATTAACTTCAATTAAATAATTAAGTGGCAGAATTAAATCTAATTAATTAAATATGAAAATATTCAATTAATCAAACTTTAGGATAAATGTGATTTATCACCAAATAATTATAAAATTAAAGATAATTATGATAAATAGGAATATTGCTAGGAATATTCCCCGATGTAGAATTTAAGATAATCATTTATGATTCGATGATGTTTAGATGTGCCTTAGATTAGGACTTTGATGTCGATTTCGTTCGAATTGAAGATGTAGGAGATTAATGAACTTATAGCCCATTTTTTGGGTATTACAATGATCACAACATACGAATAGTCAGAAGAAATAAAAAGAGTCTAGCTCATATCAAAATAATAAAAAAAGAATGCAACCACATTAGGCTCTACATCTCCCCCCTAGGTAATGCTTACTCTTAGAAACCTACAAAAATATAGGAGTACAAACTAACCATGAAGCACCCTCCCAAGTAGATAAATTTTCATTGTTTGGGTCCTATAAAACCCTTACCTACTTGATGTCTTGAACCTTGAGGGTTAGCCTCTAATGCTAAAGAATGTGGATGGGCTCCAAATAAAATTCTTTGTCCTCTACATGTTAATCAGTCCATTTAAGAACATTGATCACATAGGGAATATACTGTCTCAACGCAGAAACATAAAATACATCATGGATGCATGATAGGATAATTGGAAATTCAAAGTGATAAGAAACATGATGAATCATATTGATGCAAGGGAATCCAAGGTTAAGGCAGGGGCATTCTTGTCCTCAATGAAACTACATGGGGTGTTTGTATTTTGGTCGCTATTACTTGGTTGCAGCCTTGACCGATGGTCTCGGTCATTGAAGGAAGCTCAGTCACTGAAGAAACTCAGTAGTCTCTGGTGCTCGGTGAAAGTGTTACTCGATCATGCCTGTGGTGCTTGGTCGACATTGGTGCTTGGTGATGCCTGACATGTTTGGTTAATTCACTGTTGCTCAGTAGTTCTGGCTTACTGACTGGAGTTCTGTGTGATTTGTTGGGCCAACTTGGTGAATTTAATGTTGGTAGCTATTGTTATAGGCCGACATGCTGAATTAAATATTTGAATACAATGTGTAAGCTAACTTGTATGGCATTTAATATTTTTTAGGAGGAGTTAAGGGTTTCATCTTGCCGACTTATGGCTAATGATTAGTATTTAAGGATTTCTTGGGTAGATGTTTAGGGGACATGACTTAGAAGATCTGGGATATTAGATGTGAAGCTTGAAAGTTGAAGTTGGTGAAGTTGTGGAAAAGATCGTGCATGATCTAGCATATCAGATTGTAATCTGATAGTTGTTTGTAGCACAGCTAGGGGTTTGCATACTTGGGAACAAGGAGATTTCTTGGAGGCTTGCGAGCTCAAGTTTAGATCTGCCTTAGGGTTTCCATCAACTTCTAATTATCTTCAGAAATAAACTAGCTAAGTTTTTATTGGATTTGGTTGTGGATCTTGCAAAGTTTTCTAATTATAATTGGCCCTAACTCAGAAGGCCTTACAGCAAGGCATGTTAATGAAAATTAGAGTTAAACAATTAATGTGTGTTTCATTGTTGATTATTCCATTGTGTTGTTCTATTGGCTGCAAGGTTTGGACTGTCCTTCATTGGATCCACCATCCTTGATTACATCAAGTGGTATCAAAGTGAAGGTTTGTTCCTATTGGAGCAAAGTTGATCTTGTGAAGTGAAATATAACCTAGCAAGGCTGATCTTGCAAATTTGATCTTGTTGGTGAAAAGATAGTAAGATTTTGATTGCAGATCTAAGGCACTGAACTTGTGAAATTGTTCCCTAGTTGTTTGCAAGATTACAAGTTGTGATTTGACTTGTTACAACTTGGAAATTGTCACAAGGTGGTCAGTGAGGGTTTTTTGCAGAGAGTTTATTTTGCATATCTTTAAGGATGCCTTTGAGAAGATTGGACCCTAGAGTTATTTCTGATCTTTTTTATACTATTGAATCCCAGATCACAGAGAAAGTGAAATCAGATTTCAGATCTAAGATGGAATTAATGAAGAATGACATGGTCACCAAGATCATGAGAGTTGTTACTCATATACCTTAGAATGTTGGTACTGAGGATGGCTATGAAGAAGTTACTGAAGAATTTGAACTTGCTAGATCTAGTGGCGATGACCAAAGGGATAGATCTGGTGAAGACAGAACTACTCGATTACCTAGATCTGTTGGTCAGTTTAGTAATTACCGAATGTAAGTTTCTACTTTCTCTAGTACTTTGAAGCCCAACAATCTGATTGATTGGATTGGTGAACTTGAAGATTTCTTTGAGCTGGAAGAAATTGAAGATCCTCTTCGGGTGAGATTAGCACAGACAAAGTTGAAAGGACATGCTGCTCTTTGGTGGAAACAATTATAAAGAGATAGAGAAGATGAAGGTGAAATGAAGATCAATCGGTGAAGGTTGATGGTGACAAAGTTGAAAGCTAAGTTCATACCATCTGACTATGAGCTTGACTTGTTTAAGAAGTTTCAAAATCTAAAATAGAAGGATTTTTTATTGAAGATTATAACAAGGAGTTATACACACTTACTATTCAGTCTAGACATCAAGAGATTGGTAAGGAAAAGGTAGCTCAGTATGTGAATGGTCTGAGATTCAATATTTAGGATGAGCTTGGTATGATGAAGATTGATTCTATTGAAGATGCTTATCAATATGATCTGAAGGTAGAAGATAAGTTGAAGAGGAAACAACCTAGTAACTCTTGAGGGAAGGAAAAGATTAATCACTCGGTGAAGGATAAACTGACTGATGCAGAAGATGAACAGAAACCTGTGGAGCCAAAGAAGAAGACAGGTAGAGTTATCTTTAAGGGTACTTGTTATAACTATGGGGAGGAAGGACACCATTCTTTTGAGTGTACAGAGAAGAAGGTTGACTGATGAACTAATGTGATAAATGAGAACATTCAGAATGAACCTGAATCAGAGAACTTGCTGCTTTAGTGAACATTGTCAAAGGAGTAACTTTTTTAGGACCCGATGCAAGTCTGAAGGTAAACTCTGTGATGTTATTGTTGATAGTGGTAGTACTAATAACCTTGTTGCTGAGGACCTAGTTCAGAAACTTGATTTGAATAGAATGAAGCATCCTTGTCCTTATAGGATTGGTTGGTTACAAGATGTTCATGCTTTGCATGTAAGAGAACAATGCTTCATTGATGTTCAGATTGGCTAGTATAGGGATCTTGTACTTTGTGACATTGTGAAGATGAATAGTTATGATATATTTCTCAGTAGACCTTGGCAATATGATTGTAGAGCTATTTATGACTGTCTAAAATGTGTTCACTGTTGAAAAGGATGACAAGAAGTTTTCACTGATGCCTTTAATAGATACAACACTCGGTAGGAGAAGCTTGAGTATTGGTTCCCAAGTTGAGATTGTGGATCCAAAGAAAATGAATGATCAGTATGGAGAATTGACCTATGTGTTGTCAAGAAAGGACTTGAAGAGACAGAGGAAACTAAAGTGGAAGAATCTGCAAGCAAAAAAGGTGGACGACTTGTATGTGAAGAACCAGTTCAAGATTTATGTGTTGAATCTTAGAAGATGTTCTTCTCACATATGAACATCTTTTGGAGCCTGGGGTGTCTAATATAGGGGCATCCAAGGTTAAGGTAGGGGCATTCTTGTCCTCGATGAAATTGCATGGGGTGTTTGTATTTTGGTGGTACTCGATTGCAGCCTTGACCGATGGTCTCGGTCATTGAAGGAAGCTCGGTAACCAAAGGAACTTGGAAGTCTTTGGTGGTCAATGAAAGTGTTACTCAATCATGCCTATAGTGCTTGGTCGACACTAGTTCTTAGTGATGCCTAGTGTGTTTGGTTAATTCACTGTTGCTTGGTAATTTTGGCTTACCAAATGGAGTTCTGTGTGATTTTTTGGGCCAACTTGGTGAATTTATTGTTGGTATCTATTGTTATAGGCTGACATGCTGAATTAAATGTTTGAATGAAATGTGTAAGCTGACTTGTATGGCATTTAATATTTGTTAGGAGGAGTTAAGGGTTTCATCTTGCTGACTTGTGGTTGATGATTAGTATTTAAGGAGTGCTTGGGTAGATGTTTAGGGGACACAACTTAGAAGATCTAGGATATTAGATGCAAAGCTTGAAAGCTAAAGTTGGTGAATTTGTGGAAAACATCTTGCATGATCTAGCAGACTAGATTGTTATCTGATAGTTATTTGTAGTAGAGCTAGGGGTTTGCATACTTGGGAACAAGAAGATTTCTTGGAGGCTTGCGAGCTCAAGTTTAGATCTACCTTAGGGTTTCCATTAGCTTCTGATTGTCTTTATAATTGAACTAGCTAAGTTTGTATTAGATTTGGTTGTGGATCTTGCAGAATTGTTTTCTAATTGTAATTGGCCCTAATCTAGAAGGCCTTACAGTCGGGCATGTTAATGAAAATTAGAGTTAAACAATTACTTTGTGTTGCATTGTTGAGTATTCCATTGTGTTGTTCTATTGGCTACAAGGTTTGGACTATCATTCATTGGATCCACCATCCTTGACTGCATCACATATAAAGGATATCAAAAGGTCCAACAAAATATAGTGATAACTTAAGCCTTTCCCATAACAAATGAGGCTCTTCTACGTCCAAATTTATAAAAACCCACAATCACCAACAAGGAAGTTATAGTATAACCTATGGGCATCAACATACTTCTTCTATCGATCTTGAGCACTCGCCAAATTATGATTAATATGAACAACATATTGATCCATATCCTAGAGCATCTCAGGATGAAATACAATGTGGTCCTTCAAATAATCCCAACTCAAAGGCATACAAAAAGTCAACTATACAAGGCCTAAAAAGGATACATGACAAAATAACTATGGTAACCATTATTATAAGAAAACTATACCAGGTACAAGTAGTCATCTCACCTCAACTACTGATCCATCACATACATTCAAAGCATGTCCTCAAGAACCTAATTCACCTGCTACATCTAACCATCGGTTATGGGATGATATGTTGAGAAAAAATTTAGTTGTGTGCACAAAGCATGATAGATAAATTCCATAATTTGAAATTAAACATTGGATCTCTATCTAAAATGAATCTATGAGGTATCCCATACAACCAAACTATATCCTACATGAACACATGTGCTACTAAAATAACAATATATAAAGCTCTCACAGGAGAAGAGTGAGCCATCTTGGACAACTTGTCTATAGTAACCTTAATGGAATCATGAAAATGTGATCCCACTTCCACCCAAGAATGGAATGTCACTAATAAAGAATTATGTTGTTATGCTTCTAGGAAATATTGTGTACAAATATTTAGCATCAATGTTTTGGATAATACTCCATGATCCAACATTAGGATGATTATTAAATACTTTCTAGATGCTAATGTTCCACCGTCACTCCTTGACACTAAAGGAATCTAGCCAAAAAATTGGAAACATAATGCCTCATCCCTACCTAGTAGTACAACTATTTAAGATTGACATGCATCTTCTTGATTCCAAGATGTATGGAATATGACACACAATATGCCTCTGACAAGACCAAGGAATGAAGATCACTTGACAATGACACAAAAATGTGCCCAAGATGCCACAAAATTTCATCTAACTCCAAAGAGTAACCTAAAAACTAACCCACAAGAGTACGCTCAACCTCGATCTTTTCTTTAACCTCCAGATACACAGAGTCACTAGGTAAATCCTTAAGAATGTGGCTATGCAAATCTACACTAAGAGAAAAAGTTGAGGTCTTATGCCTTTTCCTACTCAAGGCATCAACAATGTAACATTCTCCTTCCCCTTGATGTAATAAACATCAAAATCATAATCACAGAGGAACATCCAATGAAATTTTTGTGCATTTAGGTTTGAATAAGTAAATATATATTGCAAGCTACGAAGGTCACTATGCAACTTGAACCTCTAACCCAAAAGAAAATTTCTCTTTTGTACTAGAATATGCACAACTACCACTAACTCTAAATCATGGGTGGGGTAGTTCAACTCATGATCCTTGAGATTTCATGACTCATATGCAATCACCCATCTCTCCTTCATAATAAATACCCAAAACAAAATAATGCATCAATGCATGCCATAACCTAATCCAAGATGATCTAGAAGAACTAAAAAATTCACATTCTCTAAATTTGATGGACCTAGAATCATTGTGTAGAGATTTATGACACTATCTTGATACAACTTCAATCATGTCAAAAGGAAGTTGTGTGTGAGAGTTATACTCAAACATAGTTTGGTAGGGATAGGAATTCCAAGATGCTGACTCAAGGCTAAAAATTGATTGCCTATAAATTGGATAGAACTGGCATCAAGTTGAAGAGCTCATTGAGAGATTTCCAATGCAACTTAAATAGGCTCAAACAAAGTCTATATGTGCAAGATATAATTAGTCAAAGTTTCATAAAAAAAGGTTGACCATGAACTAATGATGACATAAGCATGTTGACATGGTAGCACTAGAGCTTGACACCTGGCATCATGAGGTGACATGGTAGTGACTGCATAGGCTAACTAGGCATTGACTTGGATCAATGGAACCTAAAATGTGTTATTTGAATGATGAATGAAATGGTACCATGTAGATATTACAAGGTGTGCACCCTTGGTATCCTTGTTTTTTGAAATAAAATGGTGGTTCATGACATAGATTAACTACCTCTTGCATCTTCTATAAGTCTAGTGGTTGTATCATGCATTAATAGGTCAATCTTTTAGTGCAATGAAAACCAATAATTAGTATCAGAGCCAAGGTCATAGGTTTTAACCCCTCACTTTCACTGGGGGGATTGTTACAATGTGTGCACCCTTGGTCTCCTTGTGTTGTATAGGGTAATAGTGACTTGTGACATGGCTTAACCACCTCTTGTGTCTTCTATAAGTTGAGTGGTTGTATTGACATTAACAGGTTAAAATTTTGGTGCAATAACAACCAAAAGTGACCAAATGGTTGGGTGTTATATGGAACCTCTAATATTTTATTCTAGATTTTATTTGGTTGTTTCATCATCCAAAATTTGATTGAAGAGGTTCAAACCAATGACCTCTTGTTAGGCCCAAAAGAAGACAAGCATAATTGAGAGGGGAGGGGGGTTAATCAATTGTCCTCACAACACTTAAATTTAAATATACATTATCTCATTATAGATCTAGAAGATAAACAATAATGCAAGATCCACAACACAAAACTCACAACACAAGATTTGTTCTCGAGGAAACCCGGTTAAGGGAAAACCCCAGTGAGAGTCAAACCCACCAGATAAATGTACTCTACCAAAAGTACTACCCAATTAAGAGAAAATGAAAATAAAAGGGGAATGAACATGTATTCATAGGCATAATTCCTAGAGAACACTTCTCACAATACAATAACAACAATTTAACCCTCAATAGGGTTCATCGATCAATCTCTGATTACAATTCACCAAGGTGGAAAAACTTTCCAATACAACCAAACTGACTTACAACATCTACAATACCAATATAGTTCCAATAAAGTACAATTTATACCTCAATCACATAATACATACATTAGTTTTTTTTTATCTTCTCTTCTTCTTCATTTGCAATCACAAATGATTGCCCATTTATACATATTACAATGAATAATCAACAACAAGGTCAACTAAGACCTATAAGAAAAAATGATATGATCATAATGTTCAACCTTGAATACGATCCAAATCAAGGTAGACAAGACTTAGATAGGACCCAAAATATCATCCTTGAATATGCAATAGCTTCACCAAATTTGCACCAAGAATCGTAACATGTTACTCCACCAAGTCAACTAGGACCTAAATGAAGAAATGTCAAACATGCTAGAAAATCACCAAATGTAATCGCTACGACCAATGAAAACCATCAACACAGTCATAACATGATCCAAGAACACTAGAAAGAAGCAATACTAGCTTCCCGAAACTTTGCATCATCTCAACCTAAAAATCCAACCTCATCTCTATATTGATCATCAACAATACTAAACACCAAACTCTGTTACACTAAAAAAGATAACTTACCAAACTCCGAATCATGAACAACACCAGTTTAAGAAATAACAATAAGTCCCAAATTTTCCACCAGCTTCACATCAATGGAATCAACCTATCATATCCATACCAAAGAATAAACTCAACCTCTAACAAATCATGAACAACTGGAGCATTGAAATACATGAAACTAATAACTCAATCACAACTCACTCAAACTATCATGAAACCTCTATAAGTTGACTAGAATCATCTACATACATATCTGAAATATCATCTAGAATAGTAATAAAAGATCTTGAACATATTACCTGAACAACTAAAATCATCTTCACTGAACAAACTAAACACATTGTATGCAACAAAAATAGTACATGCTGACATCAATAACAAAACATTAATGTCAGTACACATAGTCAAGGTCTAATAAAAAATATTTGACATGCTCAACAATCTTCCAACACCTCTCCCATGATATTTTAAGCTCCCACCATTAGGCCAAGCGTGATTTTCAGTTAAAGGAAGGTTGATACTTAATTATAACAATAATGACCCATTAAGAAAGGGCTTATATTGATTTGAGACCTTGAGTTTAAAAATTAAGGACAAATTTGAAAGGGAGAGGATTAAGTGAAGCCATAAGAAACCTATAAGTTTTTTATTAAATAATTTTATTTGTTTTAAAATATATAAGGGCTTAATATAGGTTATTTGGAAATATTACTATTTAAACCTATTATTAACATATGAGCATGTATATAAGAGGGTATTATTGGCTTGTAAAAAAATTCTCAAGAGAGGAGAAGTTAGGAAATATTTGAGAAATTCAAAAATTTCTCTTGGGGGGAAATTATTGAGCATTGAGCTTTAGACTCAATAAGTAATTTTTAAATGAGTTTTGCATTGTAATCCAATAGACAAATTATTGCTATGGAAATCATTTTGTCCATTCTTCAAAATTGAAGAGAAATAGAGAGGCAAGATGAAGGCATCTCAAACTTGTGTGCAAATTAAAGGTTTACAAATGGATTGTTTTTAATTCTCCATATGTTTATTTTCTTGGGTCTAATATGTAGATTATATATTATTTGTAAAAACCTAGATTAGAAGGAGCATTGGATGCTACAATCTTTCCATATAGTGGTATACAATTAATTTTCAAATTGATATGTAACCTAAATATAGGAAGAACTCTATTATCAAATTGGTTCCCATCTCTTTCTACTTACTCTTACCATCTCCTTCATGAGTTGTTAATTAGTATGTCATCAAGTTTATAAATGATTAAATAAACCTCATACTGTAATTTCAACAATAAATGATCATAACCGTGCAATTTAGTTTGTGATCGCAAAAAAAAACTATAATTGGGGTTAAGTGCAAATTATTTTGTAAAAATTTAATTACATATCAAGTGGTATCATAGAAATTTAATAGGAAAGTGCAAGTGATGGATATTAACTAGGTTGAAGTTAAAGCATAGTTAAGGGATACTTATTGAAGGAAATCCAAAAATTGGCTCAAGAAGCTTTACACAAAGAAGAGAGATGTGATCACACAAGGAAGAATATATTCCTTTTTAGTTCTGTAATAGAGTTTTGTGAAGCTTTCATGGCAATGAAGACTGTGATATACATAATGTATCAGGAATGGAATAAGTATAGAAAAGGAAGCTTGTTGAATAAAGTTGAATATGAAGACTTAGAAATGACTCCTCATTCTTCTCACTCTCCTAGTCATTCTCTTACTGATTTTGAGAAACAATCTCAAAGTGTTGGATTGAGGTTGTTAACCAAGATGGGCTATGAGGAAAAGGGCATTGGAATTTGTAGCCAAGGTATAATTGAAACTTTAAAGGTGGAAGTAGGACCTCACTATGTAGGATTGGGGTATGGTGAAGGGGAATTCTACAAGGTAGATGAAGCAAATAATTTTTTGAAGGAAGAACCATTACAAGAATAACTTGTGAGAAATGATGGTAAAGCATGCAAAATGTCCAAGAGAAGAACAAATTAAGATAAATTATCCTCTCGACATGCATGCACTAAGGATGAATATAAACATATAATAAACCTAATTATTTCAATATTCATTTTTATTATAAGAAGATTATCAATGTAAAAAACTTTTGGTATAGGAAATTATGCATTTTTTGTGGGTTGAATAACCATAGTTTTTCCAAGTATTGGAAAAGAATGACCTTGTAGAGGGAGGTTATGTCAACTAGGAAAGGGACACAACATGAATAATCATCTCCAAATTGGAAGAAAGAGAAGGGAAAGAAAAGAGGTATGTTGAAAAACCTTGCACTTATCACAAAAAAGGTGGACATAAAAAATCAAAGTGTTGAAAAATCCTTTGGGAGCTTCTTCTGAAGAAGGAAAATAATATTGATGATGATTATTTGTTGGTAAACATAGGGAATTTGAAGAGGCTCATGTATGCAAGTAAGACCTCTTTTATCATGTATGCAAAGTTGGAAAATTTAGGTGATCTAAAGCATGGAAATCAAGTAGTTACATGTAAGACTAACTATCATTTGTTTCAAGAAACATTGATACCGCAACATGAGAACTTGTCGTGGGAGCCAATTAAGGGGATTAAAAATATTGGTAGCTCATTTTCATTAATATGCTTGTATTTTTTAATGATTATAATATGTTTTACATGGGAAGTAGATGGAAAAATAAATGTTGAAGGATGTGGGAATATGTTAATAGGGAGCAATATGTTTTTTGTTGTCATAATTATTATTGTACAACTTTTTGAGATGAAGTAGGTACACAAAATAGGGTGGAAAGATATTAGAAAAGTGGGGATATATTTCAATTATAGGGTGTTTGATTAAGAACCTTTTGAAGGTCCAAAGGCCTCTAAATGGGGAGGAATAATCCAAGAGACTCTAGAAGACCTAAAATTTTTACATTCTTAGAATCTAATAGAACTAGTGGCATTGCATAGATCTTGCTAACACTATCCTAACACAACTTGAATTGCATTAAAAGGAATTAATATGCAAAATTTATGCTTGGTTAAAGTTTTATAGGACTAGGGATTCTAAGATGCTGACTCAAGGTTAGAAATTAATCATCTCTATATTGGATGAAAATGACATCAACTTGAAGAGATCGTCAAAATATCTCTAATGCAATTTGAATGGGCTCAATCTGATTCCTTATGTGTGAGACATGAATGATCAAAGTTGCACAAAAAAGGTTGACCAAGAATTGATGATGATGTTAGTATGCTAATATGGTAGCTTCAAAGCTTGACATATGACATCTATGAGGTGTTGTGGTAGTGATTGTGTAGGTTGATTGGACATTAACTTGGACCAATGGGAACCTGACATATGTTAGTTGAATGGAAAATGAAATGGTGCCACATGGTCCAATGGTTGGGTTCCACATGGAACCTTTGACAATTTTCTCTAGAATTGGTTTGTTGTTTCATTGTCCAAAATTGGATTGGGAAGGATCAAACCACATACCTATCTCATGCTATTTTAAGTTCTCATCGTTAGGCCAAGTGTGATTTTAAAAGTTAAATGAAGGCCACTACTTATTTATAACAATGATGGGTCATCAAGAAAGGGCTCAAGTTGACCCAAAACCCTAAGTTTAAAATTAAAGATAATTCCAAATGGGAGAGTAATAAGTGAAGCCGATAACAAACCTATAAGATGTTTATTAAATATTTTTTATTTATTTTAAAATATATTAAGGCCTTAATATAGATTATTTGGAAATATTATTGTTTAAAATGCTTATTAGCTTATGAGCATGTATATAAGGGGGTATTATTGCTTTTTAAAAGAAATTATCAGGAATTCTTAGGAGAGAAGAATTGGGTAAATGTTTGAGCAATTGGAAATTCACTTGGGGAAAAATTATTGAGCGTTGAGATCTATAATCAACAAGTCATTTTTCAATGAGTTGAGCATTGTAATTCTGCAGATAGAGTACTTCTCACAAAGGTCATTTTGTCTATTCTTCAAAATTGAAGAGAAATGGAGAGACAAGTTGAAGGTGTATAAGACTTGTGTATAGATTAAAGGCTTGAGAGTGGATTATTTTTAATTCTCTGTATGTTTATATGCTTGGGTATAATATGCATACTATCTTCTCTTTGTAAAAATCTATATTGGAAGGAGAATTGGATGCTACAATATTTCCATATAGTGGAAAAAGATTAATTTGCAATTTAAAGTCCAATTTGTGATATAACAAAGCCTTTTGATATTCACATAGGTTAATGGAGCAACATCAAAGTTGAGAGAGATTGGAGACGTATCCCAAACATTGGGTGAACTCTATTATCAAATTAGTTCCTGTCACGTTTCTCTTACTCTTACCATCTCCTTCATGAGTTGTTAATTAGTATGTCATCAAGTTGATAAATAATTAAATAAACCTCATATTGTAACTTCAATGGTAAATGAACATAACCAAATAATTCTCTTTGTGATCAGGGAAAAATACTATAATTAGGATTAAGTGTAAATTGTTTTGTAAGATTTTAATTACGGATCATAAACTCCCCTTTAGGTTTTGGCACTACCAAGATAGATGCACTGGTCAATCTCTCCTTAAGATCCTGAAAATATATAATTTACTAATCAAACCAAATAAACTTCTTCTCTTTCCTTTGGAGAGAATTCATAGGGAATGTCAACTGAGAAAAATCCTTTATGAATTGATGATAATAACCTATTGAACCCATGAAAATATGAACCTTAAACTATGATCCTCTAAAACATTGGTCGACATTGGCCAATCTATTATGGATTGGATCTTTGAAGGATCCATAGAAATACCCTCTCTTGAGATGATATGATCCAAATACCTTACCTTAGTCTAGAATAAATCACACTTGGCCAAATTTACAAACAAATGGCGGTCATGAAGATACTAAAAAACCTAATGTAAATAGCCCTTATGTTTGTCTATTGACCTCAAATACACTAAAATATCATGTATAAATAAAAGAACAAAATGGTGAAGATAGGTGGGAAACACACCATTCATCAAACTCATGAACAATGATGGTGCATTGGTCAACCAAAAGGGTACAACTATAAACTCATAATATCCATATCGCGCATGAAAATTGGTTGATGAATCTCAGCCTCATGAATTAAAATTTGATGATATCTTGAATTGAGGTTTATCTTTGAGAACACTCTAGCTTTCCTTATCTGATCAAAAAAATTGTCCATCCTTGGAAAGGGATATATTTTCTTCACTGTCACCTTGTTCAATGATAGTTAATTCATAAGTGAAGAGATATGTCCTTCTTCATTACGATGAATGGTTCTCCACAAGGGTAAATAGTAGGACAAATATGTACCTTGGAAAAAAATATAACTACAAATGAAGATCACTCAACTCTTGAGTGGTCATATGATACAATGCCAGAGAAATATGCTTTTCTCTAGGAATGAGATCAATGCAACAATATATGGCTCTCTTAGGTGTAATGTTAGAGATCTAACTCAAAAATACATACAAAAATTCACAAATAAGTGGGTGATCATTGAGAGACACCTCTCAAATCTCAATCCCTTCAATGTCACTATGGAGATCGTAGACAACTAAAAACCTTGTTGTATAATCCTCTTTATTTGAGTGGTTGAGATTATGAAAAGTAAAATTGGTCTCTATATCCCTACAAGCTCAATACACCCACCTAAGTCATTCAAACATTGTACCAACTTGTATTGACAATCTATACACACTTGGAGGGAAGTTAACCAATAATACCAAAAAATAAAGTTGAATGAGCCAAAGGTAGGATGCAAAGATCTATTTTGGTGATGAAGGTACCCAAATAAAACACACAACCATGAATAAGGGAGCTCACAACCACTCTAGAACATGTGGCTAACTTAACCTGTCATACTACCACTATACCACATTTCTCCACAAGGAAAGAGGAAATAAAAGAATATGAAGCACCTATATCCCTTACTATAGGATCAGAACTAGTCTTCCTTTGACTAGCTTCTAGAACAAATCTCTAAGCACACTATGCTACCCTATGACCATGTTGGTCATATTTGAAACATGCCCCAATACTATAGTTGTGCGTTGCAAAAGGTATACTATACTAAAGAATATTGCTCCTACTAGGACTTAACTACACACTCTGAGATAATTGATCATGTTGGGCCTTCCTACCAAGATAAAAGTCTCTAGATCATGAGGTACCTACACTAAAACCATTCTTCTAACCCTATGAATTCCTCTATCTACATTTTTGTTTCTTGTCTTTTCCTAAAAGGTGTTAAATATTCCTTAGAAGATCCTATAGGCTTTACTTGAGTACTCTGTACACCTAATCCAGAAGGTTGTGCACTACTATCCTATACACCTTCCCTACCTCCAAAAACCATAGCTACATTCTCCCAAGCCAATCTTGCATTCTTTATGGTGATTTCAAGATTCCTAGGCTAGATAATATAAATGTTCCCATTGATACAACCATCAAGGCCCAAAATAAAGTGATGCACCAACATAGGCTCATCATGTGTAATACTAGTTGTGTACTCTAAATAGTGCACTTCTCTTAATCTTTACATCCAAGGGAATCCATGAATGGGAAACCTTAGAAAGTGACCTAGAGCTCCCTATGAATGGAGTTGCAAGGATTTTAAGATTGCTCTCAGCTAGAGCTATAAAGCTTATGACCTTGCTAGTCAACCACACAGTGGGAGATTCAAGGAAGACAAGGGCAAGAGTGCCAATATCCTCAAGAACCAATATGAAATTCAATGCAATGCTATACTAAAAATGAAGATGCAAGCTATGCAAGCTAAGCTATGAAAGGAAATATGCAAGTATTACAAAGCCTCCTAATTAAGCTAGATGAATTAATCTAAAGCATAAAGGAAACTAAGCTAAATATGAAGCTATGAATTCCATGATAATGTAACTATGTAAATGAAAAAGCTAAGAATGCTCCAAATCTTTAAAAGCTCCAAAGTGACCTAGAAAACCTGCACCATAACATTAGTATAAAAGATGCTTATGGAAAATGAAGAAGAGAGCTCATCTTTTATAGGAAATGAAAATCAACAAACGATGGAGATTAAGAGGCAAAAGATTTAATAAAGGGTGGAGCATAAAAGAGGAGAAATCCATGTGCACAAATATCCTCCAATGAGAAAATAAGGGTTGACTTTTGTGTCCATATAAGACAAAAAGTATTTTTTTCCTCTTTTTATAAAATAAGAATAATGCTTTATTTGTGCAACTTAGGATAAGATGAAAAGTGGGGGATTTTTATTTATTAAAAGGGGAGAGAATTCCTTTTAAATAAATAAAGAATTTAGGATAAAATGATTAGCCCATGGAAAATAATAAAAAATGATAAAACCAGGATTTGATCAAGGAAATTGATATATTTAATAAAATGCTGATTTTTGAAAATATTGATTCAGGGATTTGATAAATTGCTAAATGGGGGCCCAACGTCTAGGTGACCATTTTAGGGTGCATACATTTTCCCCTCTTTGACTAATGTGAGATTGATTTGGGATCACATGCAGTCAAAGAATGGAATTGAAATGTGAGATCGATTTGGGATCACAAAATAATCCAAACATGTGTTCGATGGATGGGAACATATAAGGACAAGCATAAGCAAAAGCTAAAAGACAAGATCAACACCATTTCTATTAAGTGATAATCAAGTCTAAAAATAAGAGATAAGAATCGAAAGACAAAACCAACACCATTGATGTTAAGTGATAGTCAAGTCTCAAAATAAAAATCTCAAGCTGAGCTGAATGATAAAGCTGAATCAAAGATTGAAGTTGATAGATACTGCCCCCTCAGAATCGGAATAAAAATTAGGTAGAGGAGAAAAATGAAATTAATAAAATTGATCAAGTCACTAGAAATCATAATTGAAGATGAAAAGATGATAGGATAACCATCAAGCAGTCAAGATATGCCCCAGTTTGACTAGGTTTGATTGAGAAAGATATAGGATAAAAATGAAGTCAAACCTCAAAGAGATGAAGTGAATGAATGTGAATGAAAGACTAGAAGGTTGAAAGAGATGGGGGTGAAGAAATGAAGATTCCCCAGTGAAGATCAAAGGATCAGGCCTCAAATGGTCAGCCAACTGTGCAGAAGAGGGTGAAAGTTTTGAAATACGATTTTGACTATCAAGATGAACTTGGATTTCAATTTCGATCCTGAAATGAATAGAAAATGATGTGATATGAAAGACAAGAAGTGAAAGACATGATCGGGAAGAAGTGAAAGGTGAGTGCAGCTAACCAAAAATTCCATGAAAGATGAAAGGATAGCTCTCTCCATATGCAAGATGCAAGACTAATCTATCATGAACCTAAAAATGCAAGCTACTATGAAAAGTGGTTTACTTGTAAGGTCACAAAGCTTTTAGACTATAATATTCATCATCAAGCTTTATTGGTAGCATCACAAGATCATACAATACTCACTAGTATGACTATGGGTATATGAATATGATCTATATCAGATGAAATGTGGGAATCCCACCTAGGCATCAAAGACATGTAGGTCAAGATGACTAGTGCAATGAGATTACCTAAGTTTAATATAGCAAGATTATACTCGCATCGAGACACAAGGAAAGTCAAGATGACTACAAGTATGCACTTGCAAAAATAGTCAAGGATAATACCTTGTAGATCCCAATATCAAGTGGAACAATCATAAATGCTAATGACAGTTAGGACCAACAAAATATACCCACAAGTAGAAAAAACAATAAAACATGTTCTCATGCCCTCAATCTTCTAGCTATGCATCATCGAAAACTTCTTAGGGAGAGAACACTCATCAAAGTAGTCATCATAGACAGCACACAAAGAAAAAAAATTCAAACAAGTCTCAGCAAATCGAGTGTTTAAGTGCATGTGTGTAGGTCATAGAGTCAAACTTTGAGTATCACATCTGCCAATGAGAAATACCCTATCATGCTAGACTATGGGTAGGATATTTGATAAGTGTTGAGAAACACTTGACACTAGGGTAGTGTTGAAAAACACAGTTGGGGTGGTGTTGAAAAACATCATTTGCAAGATGTCCTAAAAACCAACGCATCCTAGAGACCAAAGCTAACACAGTTATGCCCCCTAGATGATGACAAAGACCAATTCCAAACCAAGGCAATAAGGACAAGGTATAATGGAGAAAGGCTAAGTGTCAAGGATGCATGCTAAGAAACAAGGGTGCAAAGGCCTCAAGTAGCACCTATTTCCAGGTTTTCACCAAGGCACTTTTTCTATTTTTTTGAATTTTTTGAATTTTTTGAATTTTTTCAAGACTTTATATGCTTTTTAGGATTTTTTCAGCATCATATATGATTTTTTTTTTTGAATTTTTTCAGGATCATAAAATATGTACAAAGGATGCCCCCAAACTGGATAGGCATCATGGATAGAACTTATTTAGGTGCAACACATTGATAGGATCAGGGAGCTACTCTCCTTTTTCATCAGATAGTAAGTAAGCACCCGTCCCAAAAGTAGCAGTGATAATGTATGGTCCAAGCCAATTAGGTTCGAACTTCCCTTTTTGTTCTCTATTTTGTTGGTTCTTAGGGTTTTCTCATAGGACAAGATCCCCCACTTGAAATTCTCTAGGATGAACCTTCTTGTTGAATGCTTTGGATATACGCTTTTGGTACACTCTCATGTGATCAAAAGATGCTTTACGCTTTTCATCTAGAAGTTCTAGTTCTTGTAACCTCATGGCACGGTAGTCTTCATCTGTCACTAAACCTTTAAGGGAAACTCTAAGAGAAGGAATCTCCACCTCTAAAGGTAACACTGCTTCAACACCATAAGTGAGGGAAAAAGGAGTAGCCCCTGTTGGAGTACTAATACTCATTTTGTAGGCCCACAAGGCCGGATTTATCTTTAGGTGCCAATCTCGACCATTCTTGTGAATTGTTCTATGGAGAATCTTGAGAATGGTCTTATTTGAAGCCTCTACTTGTCCATTTCCTTGTGGGAAGTAAATGGAGGACCAATGTTGTTTGATCTTGAATTTCTTGTAGAGATGTTTAAGGTCCTTATTTTTAAACTGACCTCCATTGTCAGTGATCATTTTAGAAGGCACTCCATACCGATAGATGATATGGTTCAAAATAAACAAAGAAACTATCTTGCCTAAGGCAACAGAAAGTGGAACAGATTCTACCCATTTGGTAAAGTAGTCAGTAGTAGTGATAATGAGTTTGTGTCCACCTGATGAGTTGGGATGAATCTACCCAACAAGGTCAAAGGCCCAATGTTGAAATGGCCAATGAGAAATAGAAGGAATAAGCTCCCTACCTGGAGCATGAATCAGGTTTCCATGTTTCTGACACTTTTCGCATGATTTGGAAAAAGCTACTACATCTATCTACATGGTAGGCCAATAGTATCCCACCCTAAGCAACCTTCAGGCCATGGCAAGACCATTAGAATGTCCTCCACAAATGCCCTCATGAATGTCAGCTAATGCTTGGTCAGATTCCTCCTTCTCCAAGCACCTAAGAAGTGTCCCATCTAAACCCCTCCTATACAAATCACTGAAGATAAGGGTATGGTGAGAGGCATTACAGACAAGGTTTCTTCTTTCAAAGCAGTTAAAGGTATTAGGTATAATGCCATCATAGAGATATGAGTAAATGGCACCATAGCGGGATGACTCATGACCAATAAGGGTACAAATGACTTGGCTTTCTTGGGAGTCATAGATTGGGTAACGTAGCTCTTCCACTAGGAATTCAAATCTAGATTCATGTTGTTCTAGCTAAAGAAGTGAAGCCAATGTAGCCATAGCGTTAGCTACTTTATTCTCTGCTCTAGGGATTTGTTGAAATGTAATAAAGGTGAAATATCAGCGTAATGAATCAACCATCTTCTTATAGGGTATTAGTTTCTCATCCTTTGTTTGGTATTCTCCATTTACTTGGTTTATGATCAATTGTGAATCCCCATAAATATGTAGCTCTTTAATTCCCCATTCTATGGCCATCTTTAGTCCATTTGTTAAGGCTTCATATTCGGCTATGTTATTTGTGCATGAGAATAATAGTTTGTAAGAATTTGGAATTGTGTACCCATGAGGAGAGATAAACAACACTCCAACTCCTGAACCATTTTGCATGAAAGACCCATCAAAGAACATCTTCCATGTCCTATCAGTTATGTACAGTATGTGCTCATTTGGAAACTCAACTTGAATAGGCATATTGTCTGGAATTGGAAAATCAGCTAGTTGTTCTGCGATAGCTTGTCCTTTTATGGCTTTACACTCAACATACTCTATGTCAAATTCAGAAAGAATCATCATCCATTTAGCAAGTCTACCTATGAGAGAAGCCTTACCAAGTAGGTACTTGAGAGAATCAATTTTAGCTATGAGATGCACTATATGTGCAAGCATGTAGTGTCTTAATTTATGGGCAGAAAATACTACTGCAAGACAATCCTTTTCAATACTAGTGTAGTTGACCTCATAAGACACAAGAGTATGACATATGTAATATATGGCTCTCTCCTTCCCATTTTCATCAATTTGAGCCAACAATGCCCCCAGGGAAGATTCAATTGTTGAAATGTATAAAATAAGTGGTTTTCCTGGGATAGGAGGCATTAAGATGGGAGGATTGGCCAAGTACTCCTTGATTTGGTCCATACTCTTTTGACATTCTTCATTCCATACACATTGGACTCCCTTATGTAGGTTCTTGTTAAAGGGTTGAGCTCTATCCGCTAGCTGGGAAATAAACCTCCTGATAGATTGAAGGTGTCCTTGGAGACTCCTCATCTGATTGATGTTTTTGGGAGGTGGCATATCCATGATTTCCTATACCTTTTCAGGATCTACCTCAATTCCTTTTTTTGAAATAATGAAGCCTAAAAAATTTCCTAAGGTAACACCAAATGCACATTTCTTCAAATTTAATCTTAGCTGGAACTGTTCCATTCGATCTAGAATGACCTCTAAATCTTCTAAATGTTTATCTCTTTTTTTAGATTTAGCCAAGGTATCATCCACATAATATTCCATATTCTTATGCATCATGTCATGAAAGATTGTTGTCATAGCTCTTTGGTATGTAGCTCTAGCATTCTTTAAACCAAAAGGCATGACGTCCCAACAATAGGTTCCCCATGCACAAGTGAATGTTGTCTTTTCCTAATTCTCAGTAGCTATCTTGATTTGATTATAACCAAAAAATCCATCCATCAAAGAGTAGATCTCATATCCCACAGTCATGTCCACTATCATGTCTATGTTTGGGAGTGGAAAATCATCCTTTGGGAAAGCTTTATTGAGATCTCTAAAATCTATGCAGACACAAATGGACTTGTCATGTTTTGAGACTGGCACAATATTGGATATCCATTCGACATAATCATTGGCTCTTATAAATCCTGCACTAAGGAGTTTTTCTAATTCAGCTTTGACAAGAAGAGCTATGTGGGGGTGCATTTTCCTCAATTTCTATTTCATTGGTTTTATTCCTGGAGCTATGGACAAATGATGCATAATGAGACTAGTGTCCAACCCTGGCATGCCTGAGTAGTTCCAAGCAAAATTGATTTTCTTTCTTTGTAGGAATTTGGTGTAGGCTTCTCACTCTTGTGTTGACAATGACTGAGCCAAATGAACTATTTGTGGAGCCTCTTTTGTGTTTAGATTAACTAGTTGTGTGGGCTTGATAAGCACTGATGACCTATGTTGAAAATAACTGGGAAGATGATCAAGTACCCCATCCTTAGGCACCTTAAGGAGGTTTTCACCTTTGGATACGTCTTTTATTTTTACTTTTTTTGGTTCTAACACCACCACATAGTGGTTTTCGCCATCAGAACTCCTATTTTTTATTTCTTTTCTTTTTATTTTTTGATTGAGGTACTTGATATCTAGTTTTTTCATGCTTGTAGTTGGTTTTCTGGTGGAAGAGACTACAGGCTCAAGGGCATTTAGGTATCATGCTATCTCATAGTCATTTTGAAAAGTTAGGAGTTGAGGCTCTTGATAGCATTGAGACTAATCAATTAAGTGAGGATTGGCAAGGGTTAAGTCAATGATTGGTTCAATACTATGTATGTGAATGGCATCATCTTGGTGATTGTAGAGTTAGGATTCATCAAGTATCCCTCTAAGGTACCCAAATCAGGACTTACCCTACCAAGCAAAGCATCGTCCACTAAAGCAACTCATGGGTTTGAATCCTCTAATCCTACACTAGACTCATTAGTTACCTTGGGTTGGGAACTATATGTATGGACAACATCAATGTCCATGTCAACTATAGAGCAATCATAAAGAGAATCCCATTCATACTCATGTGAGTCTGTATCCGAATCCGACAGGATGTTTACACCAAGCATGTTTTTTAGGCCTTGAAGTAGAGGCTTTGATGTCACCAAGGGTAACACCCTCTTAAATGTCATTTGTATACTGATGCTCTTGAACATGATTTTCAATAGTGGATTGTTCTTGTCCTAGGTCTAAAACTATTGAATTTGAATCTCCCCAAAGGAGATTGGTGGAAGGGACCCAATCTTCACACATGTCTTGTTGATTTTGTAAATTGGGTATGTAACTTGATTCTTCATCACTATCTATCGCAGCTAGGATAGGAATAGCTTTCTTGTTCTGACCTTCAAAACCTAGGCCAACTGTTGTCTTAGATCTGCAGCCAAAGAGAGCATGATTGAGTGGTTCAACCTTCGTATCTAGTTTGTGGCTGAGGGGACCATGACCTAGGTAGCCCATATTTTTGACCAAAGTGTATCCTCTCCCATAAGCCTTAGGAGATGGGGAGAAATTTTCATTATGCTGGTATTTTTCCTCCTTGTAGATCAAATCTCTAATAGTTACATCTTCCTTTTCATCTTGTATAGGTACTGAGGATTCTACAAATGTATCAAACAAAGTCATTGTTGAAGATGAGGGACATATCTCTTGTGAGGGTTTACCATAGGACCTAGGTGAGACTGGTAGTTTTGTGAAGGAGTCCATTTGCTAACCCCCCATACCAAGGTCCATGGCCTTAAACTTGTTCTTGCACTGCTCTAGAGTTGCATCAAAATTTTTTGCTTCCCTATTAAGAGGAACATGAGTCCCTGCTGAAATTGCATTAACAGACAAGGTACTATCACCTGGTATGTAGACTTCTACTCCGTTGTAAGGGAATTTGACACATTAGTGGTAGGTTGATGGCATTGCTTGCATGCCATGGATCCACGGTCTACCAAGCCAAATATTATAGGCTAAAGGACCAACATCAACAATTTGGAACAAAATATCCTTTTCAACAGGACCAATTCTGACAGGAAGGATGGCTAACCCCTTAGAACTTCTCTCTACCTCATCATAAGCTTTTATTGTAATCTTTCTTGTAGTATCAATCACTATCTCAGAGTAACCCAACATTTTCAATAAGCTCAAGGGATAGATATTGATCCCAGCACCCCCATCTATCAACACATGCCTGACATGGGTTTTATGGATCATGACCTCAATGTGAAGGGCAAGATTATGCAAATGGCTCAAATCTTTATCATCTTCTTCTAAAAATGTTAGGTAATGTGGGCTAGTAAGGTGATTTACCATGTTCTAAAATTGGTCAACATCTATGTTTTTAGGAACATTGGCTGTACGCAAAGCATCCTCAAGGATATGCTTATGTCTTGGAGACAATTCTAGGAGTTCAAAAATTGAAATTTGAGCTGGTGTTCTTTGTAACTGGTCAACAAGATTGTAGCTCATTTTAGGATTGACCACTGACTTGGTGGTGACACTCTTGGATGTCACTTGCTTGGGTTTGTTAGACTAGTTGGAATTAGGACATCTAATGATCACATGACCTTGACCTTGGCTTCTAGTGATAGCATTAAGAGCTTGGGACGACCTTCAAGAGTGAGGACCTCCAAGCACTATCATAGGTTCTTCATCAAATATAGGAGGAGAATCAACATCATGACCATAAGGATCTCTACTTCCCATCATATTGACATTCTCATCCACAACTTCAAGTATATTGATAACATTCTCTATAGACGTATAGGTGTAGTTGATTGTAGCTTTGCCATCTTTGGGTTTAGAGGTTTCCCCCTTATCATATTTAGGCAAAGGTTCCTTAAATGCTTTGTGATCTGCATTGGTTTTCAATCCATCAATCTCAATTTTTCCATTTTCAATAAGATCTTGAATAAGATGTTTAAGTTTCCAGCATTGTTCTATGTCATGTCCAATGCCATTATGAAATATGCAGTAAGCTTTTTCATTCCACCAATATGGCTTAATGTCAGGTATGCAGAATTTTGCTAGATCTTGTGGTTGTGCAAGATTGTTAGCAATAAGCATTTTAAAAACATCCTCATAAGAGTCCCCAAGCTTAGAGAACTGCCACTTTTCCTTTTTGGGTTTGTCCTGATATCATTGTTAATGCTCTTGTTGGTTAGAGGATGCATTAAGCTTCATAGCTTGAACTGCACTAGACAAATGGAGGACTCCTTGATCCTTTGGCTGGGAACAGTCAACAACTCCATCATTGATTACTTGTTTATTTTTATTCCAGTGTGAGTTCTTGATTTTGTCCTTATGAGAGTTGTTATTATTTTGACTATTGTTGTTATTATTTTGTTTAGTCAAAATACCTTGCTCTTATAAGACATCCTCTATTCTGCATGTGGTTTCAACCATGGTGTCGAATGAATCAAAGACCATCTTATAAAACCTCATACCACATCTCAGGCACTAAATTGCTCACAATGATATTAATTCATTCATGTTTAGGAATTGTCCTAGAATACTAGGAGCACAATCGTCTCCACCTTTGTAAGAATGTAACAAAGGATTCCCCTTGATTTTTCTTTAAATTGCACAAATCGAGCATGGAGACTGATCTTGATAAGTTGTAGGCAAAATTTTGCACAAATCTATGGATGAGCTCTTTAAAAGTTTTGACAGGAGGGGTTATGTTGGTAAACCACTCCATAGCTTGACCTTTTAGACTCCTTGGAAATAATCTCATCAGATAGGAATCTTTCTGGTGGGATTCAAAACTCATGGTGTAGAATTGATGCACATGATCATGTGGGTCACCATTACCATCATATTTGTCATATTGGAGAAATTCAATTTTCCTAGGAAAGTCCTTCATGCTCACACTCCTATCAAAAGGATTAGGACAAATAGAGTCAAAGTTGAAGGAACTCTTAGGAGCCATCATTTTCTCCATTATTTTCTTGAATTGCTTAATTTCTTCTTCTTGTGAGGGGCTCTATTTCTTGATTCTCCTATCCACATCAAAATTATAAGGGACCTTCACACTTTTGTTAGTTAAAATCTCTAGGAACCTATCTTTATTTTGATCAAGGTACTTCTCCACATATTGTTGGAATAGTGGTTCTTATTGTATTCTCATAAAATCTTGATCATCAAAACTTGTGCTACTTCCTCCATGTTGAGAGCCATGATGAGCTCATTGGGAGGATTGTCTTGAGTTCCTAGGAGGCATCTGTCTCCTATAGTGAGCATGTTGTAAAGTCCTTCCTCTAGGACTAGGAGATCTTGAGGGTGACCTTGAATACCTTCTACCTCATGGGGTGCCTGAGGGAGTAGATGGTGGAGAGTTGTTTCCATAGTTGGTACCCCTATTATTGAATTGTGCATTAATTTGTTGGGCTAGAAGCTTATCTTGTTCTTCTTGTGTGGCTCTTCTCTCTATGTCTAACAAGGCTCATTATTCCTCCTCTAGGAGCCTAAATTTTTCTTCTTTTGTAGCTTGTTCATTCAAGAAGGATTGTTTTTCTCGCTCAATTCTTTTTAGCCTCTTACTTGTATATCTTGAGGTTGTTTTTAGTGGAGAGTTGGGTCTTGAATGATTGAACAAGTTAGCTACATTCACATGAGCATCATAAGATTGGTTGTTTTGGTCTTCAAGTTGTGACCATGCATCTTCCTAAGCTTGTCTATAGTGTTTTTCAACTCGTTGATGAGCGTCTAGATACATGGTGCTGATAGTGGGTGACTCCGGTTGATTATCATGAGAAGATTCCCCAAATAATGTGTTATCTCTATGTCTTTGGAAAATCTCATCAAGAGTCTGATCCATTGCTTCTTTATCCTTTTTGGTCAAGGTGTAACTCATGTCCATACTTGATTGAGAAGGTGCTAAAGAGGTACTCAGCTGACTGAGGCTGCTCCTAGGCTCAAACCAAACTTTTGAAGTACTCTTGGGAGATTAATCAAAGATGGGTTCCTTCCCCTTTCACTTTTGGCAAGTTTGTACTAAAGGTAATTGTTCAAAAACTACTTGAGGTCATTTTCCTTGGTCCACTTGGTATCTTGTTGTAACCGGCATGAAAGAAAAGACCCTTAATGAGAAGATAACCTTATGAATCGTTAATTCTAAAACTAGGATAGTGAAAATATTCAATTGTCCAAAAGAGGAATGGTGAAATAGAAAGTTGACAAAAGGTATAAATCAACACTGCCACAATGGTGCATAATAAAAGGATTTCAGTATCCTAGCACATATGGATCAGGAGGATGATCTAACCAAAATATATTGAAATTGCATGAAAATGGATTTGGACAAAAGAGTACTTAAACTCTCCAAGTGTGTAATCAAAGAATCTAAAGGTGAATCTTGTCAACAAGGATGATTCCTAACTTACTAATGACAAGCAAAATCTTTGGTGAAATCAAAGATTACTAACTCAAGATGTCTAGAGCCAAAAACCTAAGGTACAAATAGGCTTTCAGCTATAGAGTACGAAACCTACTAAAATCTGGTCAACCAAGGAAAGACTAAAAATTGCATAAACCAGGCATACAGCAAAAAGACTTTGTGCAATAGTTTCCAAGCTAACAGTGTGACTCTTGACTAGTGAGTGCTAAAAATCTCAGTTTTTAAGGGCAATTTTATCAAAATTTCAATGTAAAGGTTGGTTTTTTTTTATTTCAATCGTAGTGATAATAGTAAATTAACAGGTTTGCAAATAGTAAGGGATTAAAACATGTCTTCAAACACTTGAAACAAGGGAAAAAGCAACCTTTCCAAGATAAGAAATTGTGATATCAAAGCAATAAAATCCTATGAATACTACCGTGATGTTGAATATGCAAGAACGTTTACATGGGTATATCACAGTGAGAACACTTCAAGAAATTTCTAGCCTAAAAAGACAATGGCTCAATATTTAACAACTTGGCCCACACTTGATGTCCCATTGCCTCACACAAAGTGGTTGCCCACAATAGATATTGGCTTTATCGTGGAAGTGCCAATGACACAACCAAAGGAACACAGATGGTGAGTAGTCTTGGGGTGATCTGGGTTATTCCACTTGGATCAATCATTACACCAAGAAGCTAAGTTCAAAAATAGGGTGGCCTCTATCTATGGTTCTTAGTAAGGGCTTACGTTTGTAACACCCCTCTTGCTCCTCAAAAATGATTGGGACATCGCAGGCACAAGAGTATCTTAAGCAATCTTGCTTGACATTTTCCTCATGGTCACAATCCCACAAGCTACTCACATCAAGTGAAGACAAGTGCTACATCTACCAAGGTTTTGTGTCCTTGATAGCCTTGAGTTTATAGTGGGTCGGAATAGCTGGCAAAAGGCTTGTCCCCACTTGGGTCATTCCACTTGATTGTTCAAGAACAGGCCCGCTAAAGGATTCTAAAAAAGCTAAACAGAGAGTGGATCAACTTATGAGGTTCAAGGTTTTTGTTTCACCACAAGGGTGAAGAGCATACTCCCCTATCTCAAAGTTTTCTCCCAAACACACCAAGAAAAGGATTCAATTACCCTCTTGCTTTCAAAATCTAAAGATGGATCAAGATTTTCTGGTTCACCACAAGGGTGAAGAGCATACTTCTCCTACCACCCAAATATTCCTACAACAAGATATTATGTTCCTATGAAATGAAACAACTAGTAGATGCCACACTTGAAATGAAATAAATAACAATCACTTTTTCTTTTTTCTTTTTTATGCTTTTGGGCAGCCCTACAAAAACCGTTAGTAGCCCTTGTGCATTTAGAGCTTTGACATGCATTCTTTTTAAGCAAATAAGCAAGCAATGAGAGCACCTACAAGCACAACTTGTTAGTCCCACAATGAGTTAGCACATAAAAACCAATAATAAGCTGCAAATAAGCCTTTGTTTTAAAACAACAAATTAGAAATCTGAAAGTAAGAACATAGCCAGTGAGTTAGAACATAGAATTTAATAATCTGATAGCAAAATTAAATAGAAAATACCAGGCGGCATTTAACAACTAATACGCATCATTTAAAAGCTAGCAGGCATGATCAAAATACTCACAAACGCAATTAGATTGTTCATAGGCGTGATCAAAATGTGCACAGGCATGACCAAAATGTGCATAGGCGTGAACAGAATGTGCACAGGTGTAAACAGAATGTGCACAGGTGTGAACAGAATGTGCACAAGCATGAATAGAATGTGCATAGGCATGAACACAATGTGCACAAGCATAAATAGAATGTGCATAGGCATCATCAAATTTCTCATAAGCGGCATCAGAATGCTCATAGGTGATATTTCTCCTATTTGTGCAAAATTGACGAAAAAGTGACGCTGAAAAATATACAAAACTTGATAAAAATGAAGAGAATGAGGCTCAAGGCCCCACAGTGGGTGCCAAAAATGTGTACTCTAAATAGTGCACTTCTCTAAATCATTACATCTAAGGGAATCCATGAATGGGAAACCTTAGAAAGCGACCTAGAGCTCCCTACGAATGGAGTTGCAAGGATTTTAAGATTGCTCTCAGCTAGAGCTATAAAGCTTATGACCTTGCTAGTCAACCACACAATGGGAGATTCAAGGAAGACAAGGGCAAGAGTGCCAATATCCTCAAGAACCAATATGAAATGCAATGCAATGCTATACTATAAATGAAGATGCAAGCTATGCAAGCTAAGCTATGAAAGGAAATATGCAAGTATTACAAAGCCTCCTAATTAAGCTAGATGAATTAATCTAAGGCATAAAGGAAACTAAGATAAATATGAAGCTATAAATTCTATGATAATGAAACTATGTAAATGAAAAAGCTAAGAATGCTCCAAATCTTCAAAAGCTCCAAAGTGACCTAAAAAACTTGCATCATAACATTAGTATAAAAGATGCTTATGGAAAATGAAGAAGAGAGCTCTTCTTTTATAGGAAATGAAAATCAACGGACGATGAAGATTAAGAGGCAAAAGATTTAATCAAGGGTGGAGCATAAAAGAGGAGCAATCCATGTGCACAAATATCCTCCAATGAGAAAATAAGGGTTGACTTTTGTGTCCATATAAGAGAAAAAGTATTTTTTTCTTCTTTTTATAAAATAAGAATAATGCTTTATTTGTGCAACTTAGGATAAGATAAAAAGTGGGGGCTTTTTATTTATTAAAAGGGGAGAGAATTCCTTTTAAATAAATAAAGACTTTAGGATAAAATGATTAGCCCATGGAAAATAATCGAAAATGATAAAACCAGGATTTGATCAAGGAAATTGATATATTTAATAAAATGCTGATTTTTGAAAATAGTGATTTAGGGATTTTATAAATTGCTAAATGGGGGCCCAACATCTAGGTGACCATTTTAGGGTGCATACACTATTATATTGTCTTATCTCAAAGACCCTATGCTCATATTGGTCTATTTTCAAAGAATCCTATCAAAGATAGTGAAGTTCATTAGAAAGTATCTAATGGTAGTAGTTAGAAAGGAAACTCATATAAACCACTCCTTAAATATCTCCCATGATATAGTCACAATATCCAGTTGGAGCTTCTTCTCCTGTATGCACCACAAAGTAGACACAAATATCCTAAGATGTATAATGAAATATAAAACTCTAGTGTTTCTCTCATATGAATGCATAGAAAAGAAATTTCCAAGATCTAAGAGCTGAGTCTCAGCCTCAGTACCACTATACAAACCATAAAAAGTAGGTGGATGAGACCTTCTCTCACATGCACTACATAGATAGAATCCTCATCCACCAATGATCTCTCTCTCTCTCTTATGGTAATCATGAAAGGAATTCTTTCGACCACATTTGTTTCTAGGAGGCATTGTTTAAAGAAAAAGAAGATATGGATTAGATCTAATAAACAACATGTCTATAAGCCATAATAAGGTAATAGAGGAAAAATGATAAATATTAAAGAATATAAAACCCACATCACTCACACCAAGAACAATGAGTACATATACACTAGAGCTCCTAGAATTTGAAGATCAACTCTAATATTAGATGTAATGTCCCACCAAGGAACCCTCAGAATATAGGGTAATACATGCACTAATAAATATTTTTTTGACATTAATGTAAATCTCATAAATATAGGTGCATCATCATAAATGATTGAAATAAAGCAACACACACAACTGAGAAGGGGGAGGGTGAATCAATTGAGTCCAAAACTGTTGTATCAAAATCAAAACTTAACAATGCTCTGTTAGAGTAAAGAATTAATTTAATTACATTGATTAATTAACTTTACTACCTCTTAAGATTTCCCTTTATGCACTTGCATTAGTCATTTAATAATTAAATCTAATTATTAAATGCCTATTTACCTATTAGGATTTCCCATTAGTTTTTTTTATCTCCTTCTATAAGGATTGATCCATTGTATATTTGCACTATTATTTTGGCTGATAATAATAACTTTCATATTGTAAGAGCAAAACCCTTGTTTGTTTCCTACAGATTTCTTCCTTGTGATAGGTTTTTGCATGTAGGTTTCTTGGGCTTAATAGATTTTTTTTCATCAAATCTTACACGGTATCAGAGCTAGATCTGTTGTAGCTTGTTCATGTTTGAAGAAAAAAAAGAGCAAGGGTTTGACAGAAGAAATTTGGGAATTTTTGGCTAATTTGAGAGGTTTTGGTTATAGTTTTCAGATCTGGTTTACAATGGTGTCCTTCCTAGTGTTTACTAGACTTGCACCTTATTCCTTTGACCACCGTGCATGAGTCGATGTCTGTGTTGGTAGATCTCAAAAGGTAGAACTTCAAACCCTCCTGGGCACCATACTTTGACTTGTAAGATTTTTTACCTGCAATTTCTATCCAGATCTATGGATATTTTCATCAGAAAAATTCAAAGGTACATGTGATAGTCATTTGGAGCTTTTTTTCTCTCTCATTATAAGAAATCTTTTACAACTTCTAGGGTTTGGTTTATTGAATTGTGGGGGGTCTTTTATTTCTTGTTTTCTATAATTTACTTCAATAAAATTGAAATTATATCAAAACAAAACCCCTTCCAAAAAAATGGCTGAGACATCTTCTTGTCTAGAACTTTTGACCCCTCATAACTATCACACATGGAAATCCTTGATGACATAGCTTCTCTAGTCAAAAGGGTTATGGTCTTGTTTAGACATAGTTTAACTAGTTTTACAAAGGCCTTTCGAGGTCATGCAACATAGGAACAAGATGGATGAGGTAATGGGGTTGATTTCTTTGAATGTATCAAATAGTCTACAGTTTCATCTTGATGGGTGAAATACCCCTCTAGCTATGTGGACAAGGCTTAACACCTTGTTTGGTACAGTGAATGAGTTCAGAGCACTTCAAATTGAGGAAGAGCTTACCTCTCTTATACCATATCATTTTCCATCCATTGAGGACTTCTTGATGAAGTTCAAGCAACATAAGTCTTTATTACAAGGATGTGGGAAGGCTAATACTGACACAAAGTGTATATACCTAATTTTGTCAAAGCTTCAGGGAAAATTTCAGATTTTCTCCTCCGCCTTCCACTCTACCATGGATGCATTGGGTCAGAGATTCCAAATGCCCACTTTTGAGGTTTTTTCTGATCGGTTGACTAGAGAGAAGGCCAAGCTCACACAGTTAGATTCTTTATTTGGGACTAAGAACAAAGCTTTGGTTGCTCAGACTTCTAAGGGGACATAGAAGCAGAAGCAGAAGCCCAAAATAGATACAGTTGGCAATGAGCATTCCTCCAAGCCACCTCAGAAAATAGAGTCTAAGAAATCCACTCCTAAGGGTAAATCTTCTAATTCTAGTGAGTCTTCCTCCAAGACAAAGAAGTTCATAGGTGAACCTTGTAGTTTTTGTGGCAACGTGTTGGAAACATCTTGAGGCTCTAGAGGAAGCCTTGCAACAACATAGTATTGCTTCTCTGCAACCTTCACCTACTCCCAAAGGGAAAGGCCATGCTCTTTCTACATGAGCATTATCTTCCACTACTACATGGATCATTAATTCAGGTGCTTCGCACCATATGACACACACACCTAGTTTGGTTACCTCACTTTCTCAGAGTGCTACTACATAGATTGCAGTTGGTGACTCAGCACAACTTTCAGCTACAGGTTTTGGTATTGTTTCATTGGATGGTGTCTCTCTACAGGATGTTCTTTGGTTCCTTCCATTTCTACAAACCTTTTATCTGTCTATCAGATTTTCCATTCTGGTTCTAGTAAGACAGTTGAGTTCTCTCCACATGATGTAGTTATTTGAGACCTCCATGATCCTAATTTGGTTGTTGCTACTGGGAGTGTTGATTTAGAGTCTCACTTATATAGGTGTTTCTCTTGTTTCTCATGCAGACATAGTGAGAAAGTTTTGGCATGAGCATTTTGGCCATGTCAACTACATATATCTACAATAGATGAGTAAATAGGAGTTAGTGATTTGGCTTCCTCAAATCTCTTGCACTGATGGTGTTTTTCAAGGTTGTGCACTTGGAAAACATCATAGAGATCCTTTTTCGATAGGTAGATCCTCACGTGATAAGGTACCATTGGAGTTGATACATAGTGATCTCATGTCATTTCCCACTCCTTTTTATGGTGCTCGTTATGTGCTCACCTTTATTGATGACTTCTCTAGATGCACATGGGTGTGCCTCTTGAAGTACAAATTTGATGTCTTTGATTCATTTTGATTCTTTAAGACATTTGTGGAGAAGCGGTCTGGTCTTTCTATCAGGTGGATACACATTGATAATGGTGGTGGAATATGTGAATCAATCTTTTCATGATTTTTTCACTGAGCAGTGTATATTGCATCAGCTGATAGTTCCCCATACCCCTTAACAGAATGGTGTTGCTGAGAGAAAGAACATAACATTGAGGGAGATGGCCAATTGTATGATACAGTCTCAAGATATGAAACCTTCCTTTTGGGAAAAGGTAATGAATTGTGTGAGCTACATTCAGAATCGGATGCCTCATAAGGCATTATGACATTTGACTCATGAGGAGGCTTGGTCCCATGTCAAGCCTGATGTTTCTACATTTTGAGTGTTTAGTAGTGAGGCTTGGGCATTTATTCCAGATTCTTAGAGGAAAGCCATGGAGAGGAAGAGCTGACCACTAATATTTTTTGGCTAATGTGAGGATATGAAGGCATACAAGTTTTTTGATCCTGATTCTAGAGAGGTCTTTCTTTGGCGAGATGTCAAGTTTGATGAGCGCTATCCTCAGATGGAGCCTCCATCACTAGCTTCTCCCTCATTTCCTAGTGCTTCCTCTTTTCCTCTTTAGGATTCTATATCCTTTGAGGATGATTTATATGATGATCCACCTTCCCCTCCTCCACCACATATTTTTTGCATTCCCAAGTGGGCTCGGGATATAGTCAGTGCTGCTAGTTCTTTGGCAGGAGATCCTTCAGATACCTGTCATACTCGTGCTCAATGATCTGGTACTGGTCTTTTGAGTCATGCTATTTCAGATGATCCCTAGAAATTTTTAGAGGTGAGAGGACATCTTGAGTGGGATAGGGCTATGGATGAGGAGTACTCTTCTTTGATGAAGAATCACACTTGGGATCTTTGTACTCTTTCGAAAGGAAGAAAGTTGGTTCGGTGCAAGTGGGTGTACCATACCAAGTATGTTGCAAATGGTTCTATTGATCGGTATAAAGCATGTCTTGTTGTGAAGGGATTTTCAAATGTGGAGGGTATTGATTACTCTGATACCTTTGCTCCTATCACCAAGATGAATTCTATTCACTTGGTACTTTCTCTTGCAGCTTCATAGCGTTGGACAGTGTATCAGATGGACATGAAGAGTGCATTCTTACATGGGGATCTACATGAGGATATCTATATGGAACAACCTTAGGGTTTTGTGTAGGAATCTTCTCTTGCGTGTAGACTTTGGAGGTCATTATATTGTCTCAAACAAGCCCCTTGGGCTTGGTATGAGAAGATGGACTCTTTCTTGCTAGCCTCACACTTCACCCACTATCATTCTGATCCTATAGTGTACATTCAATTTCATGGGGTTGATCTTGTGATACTTGTGTTGTATGTTGATGATCTCATCATCATAGGTAGCTCATCTTCTATGATTCAGAGTGTTTAGAGAGCATTGATGGAGCAGTTCGAGATGATAGATCTTGGAATTCTGCACTACTTTTTGGGACTATAGGTTATTCATTCTTTGGATGGTATTTCCATACACTAGCAAAAGTATGCTCTTGACATGCTTCAGAGATTCAGCATGCTTGATTGCAAGCCTACTCCCACACCTTTTCAGTGAGGTGTTCTTGTGTCTACCACTTCCTCTACTCCTTCAGTTGACTCCACCTTGTACAGGAGACTTGTGGGTGGTTTTTTGTACCTGACACACACTCATCTTGGCATTTCCTTTGTAGTTGTAATTGTCTCTTGATTCTCCAATGATCCTCATGAGAGTCATTGGCAAGCTTTCAAATGTATTTTGAGGTACATTCGGGGCACTACTTCATATGGTATTCATTATACATCAGGAGATCCTCACATTATTGGTTTTGCAAACATCAATTGGGGTCATGATATAGATGGGCATAAGTCTACTTCTAGCTTTATTTTTTGTCTTGGTTCTGGTCCTATCACATGGTCTTACAAGAAGTAGACTGTTATTGCATTATCATCTACAAAGGCAGAGTATCGAGAAATTGTGCTAGCTAGTCATGAGGTTTTATGGCTTTGACAATTGATGACAGAGTTTGGTTTTCCTCCTAATAGTTCCACTCTTCTTTGGTGTGACAATTAGAGTGCCATTCATATTTCCTACAATGCAGTTGAGCATTAGTGGACCAAGCACATTGATATCCATATGCATTTCATTAGGCAGCTGATTCAAGATGGTTCTCTTAGCTTGGAGTATGTTCCCACGTTGGAGTAGGTTGCTAACATCTTCACTAAGCCTTTTGCATCCCTGCGGTATCTTTAGTTGTGTTCTATGCTTGGGGTGAAGGAAGTTGTCCTTGGGGGGTCTCATTGAGTCCTACCTTCCTTTCTTTTTTTTATGCTTTCCACATCTTTCTATCTCTTTTTGGAGGAGTGTTTTTCCTATGTGGTTTTCCCTATTTCTCTATTTCATAGAGATTTGGTTGTGATTGGGTACCTCATCAGGCCATGTTGTCAGGACCCAAATTTGCATTCAACATTGCAGTTCCTTTGCTTCTTTCTTGCATTAGTTGTAGTTGCATTGTTTCTCATCTTAAGGGGGGTGTTAGAGTAAAGAATTAGTTTAATTACATTGATTAAATTAACTTTACTACCTCTTAAGATTTCCCTTTATGCACTTTCATTAGTCATTTAATAATTAAATCTAATTATTAAATACCTATTTACCTATTAGGGTTTCCCAGTAGGTTTTTTGATCTCCTTCTATAAGGATTGATCCATTGTATATTTATATTATTCTTTTGGTTGATAATAATAACTTTCATATTGTCAGAGAAAAACCCTTGTTTGTTTCCTACAGATTTCTTCCTTGTGACGGGTTTTTGCATGCAAGTTTCTTGGGCTTAATAGATTTATTTTTCATCAAATATTACATGCTCAACTTCCTTACATAAATTCATAAAGATAAACATGAAACAAATGAACCATCGACACAAGAACACACAAAACCATAATTTTTGCATGAAAACCTGGTTAAGGGAAAAATCATGGTGGGGATCAAGCCCACAAGATAATTTACTAGAACATATAACCCTGTTAAAGGTACAATGGGGAATGCACATGAATTCATGGTCACTTCCTAGAGTTCACTTCTCAAATACAAATGAGGGAAACAATCCAAAATACAATTAGGGATACAACCCCCAAAATAGCCTACAATCCACTAATTAAGTGAACTAACTAATAGCATCTCAAACATGCCAATACAAATCAAATGAAGTACAACTTTTTTCTAATTTTATTTTAGATTCCACTCATACCTCTTCACACATCCACTTATTTCACTTCATCTAGCATCTCATGTGTCCATACCATACATTCACAATTATAAATAATCTCATCTTTAAATACATTACATCAACTCATTACAACTAGGTCATCTAGGGACCTAATTACAAAACATTACAAATATTAATACAAAATCCTTTATTTGATCCAAGAAATGTTGGCTAAGACATAGCTAGGACCCAAATCTCCATCCATGATCATGCCACAATCTAAATATTACACCTCAAATCTTTACAACACACTAACTCACCAAGTCAACCAAGAACACCAACACGCCACAATCAAAACACTGAATCCAATTACAAAACTCAATACAATCCACCAATACAAATAAAACATGATCTAGAAACATCATAAAGAAACATGAATTACCACAATAATAATACAAACAACTTTGTCTCATAATTCACAATTGTCTTTGTATTGTTCATTAGGAACATTGAATATCAACCTCTGTCACAAAAGAAGAATATCTTGTAACATCTAAATAATGAACCATCCATTATGAGAACACACATTCATGTTCTAAATTTACTACCAAGTTAGCAACCAAATATATTGAATAATTGATCGTCACTAATCCAAAAATTACAACATTGTCTCTACTAAAATAACCAAAAAACTATCTTTTGATAAATCAATAATGAATTCCTCAAATCGTACAGTAAACCTCTACAACTTGACCAAGATCAAGTAAAACAATTCCACAACACATCTCCAACTTTGCATCAACTAATATCAAATACACTATCCATACCAAACCAAATCTTCAACTAAACAAACTAGGAAACTGTCAAGAATAAAGAAATATCTTGACATCAATGACAAAACACTAATACAAACACACATAAATGCATGAAATATCCATTAATTTCCCCCTTTTTTATTGATAGAAACATATGATTTGAAAAACCAAATCAACACACAAAGAATCAGTCATCCTAAATACATAAATTACTTCCCCTAAGTCTGACACTTCTTTTCCATAGGGCTATCTCTCCCTTGACTCTTCTATATTTTTCACATTGCTATCTCTCCACCTTTGACATCAATGAAAAAGGAACATATATGCACTAATTCATAGAGTCCAAACAAAACTTATTTCAACAATATACCAAATACTCCCCCTAAGAAGTCCCCAAAAAGAAAAAATCTAGAAGGAAAATAATCTCTGTAAAAGCACGAGATCGATGCAAATCTATGCATCTCTAGCTCTGATCAGGAGGGGCTATCACCCCAAGCTTTCCTCAGAGGTACTCAAAAGTATCCTTTGGTGATGGCTTCATGAAAATATTTGCAATCTTCTCTTTCATAGATACATATTTCAATCTTACATCCTTTTCACTCACCTTATCCTTCAAAAAATGATACTTTATAGAAACATTCTTTGTCTTTGAATGCAACACAGGGTTCTTTGAAATATTGATAGCACTTAAATTATCACAATAAATAACAATAGGCTCACCAAATCTTATTCTGATATCTTCTAGCATTTTCTTCATCCAAACTTTCTGACTATAGTTCGTAGCAGCAACAAATAACTTAGCTTCAACAATAGATTGAGATATACAAGTTTGTTTCTTACTGGACCAAGAAACTAACTTCTTTCCCAAGAAGAATGCTCCACTCATAGTACTTTTCCTATCATCCACATTACCTACCCAATCAGCATTAATATAAACACATAATGTAAGATCATCATCCCTAGGATGCCATAGGCCATAGTCCATTGTTTCTTTCAAGTATCTGAATATCCTCTTAATAGAAGAAACATGTGATTCCCTCAGTTCTTCTTGAGATCTCGCAACAATGCAAATAAATTCATTATGTCTATTCTGGTTTGAGTCAAGTATATAAATCCACTGATCACTGATTTGTACCTTTTCTAATTAGCAAGAGGAGAATCATCATGCTTTGTTAACTTGCAACTAGTAACCATAGGTTTTCCAATAAGTTTGGATTTATCCACTCCATATCTCTTCAACAATTCCTTTACATACTTAAAATATGATATGAAAATCCCTTTTTCTGATTGAGTAATTTGAAGACCAAGAAATAATTTTATCTCACCTTTCATTGACATCTCAAACTCCTTTTGTATCCCATCAACAAAATCCTTACTCAACTTGTCATTTCCAAAAACATGATATCATGTTCAAATAATTCAACAATCAAGATATTTTCATGATCAATTTTGAAATATAAATTATTGTTAGCAAATCCTTCAATAAAACCAAGCTTTAATAAATACTTATCTAACCTTGCATACTACGCTCTTGATTCTTATTTCAATCCATACAATTCTTTCTTCAATAGGCACTACATTTCACCTTGATAAATAAAAGGAAAACCATCACATTTTTCAATGTATACTTCCTCTTCCAATTCTTCATTCAAGAATGTAGACTTAACATCCATTTGATATACTTTGAAACTTTTGTAAGTAGCATATGGAAGAAATATTCTAACTACTTCAATTCTAGTAATAGGAGAAAAATTATCCTCAAAATCAATACCTTCCATCTGTGAATATCCTTTGCAAACTAATCTAGTTTTGTTCCTTACCACTTCACCATCTTCATTTATTTTGTTTCTGAAAACCCATTTTGTTCCAATCACATTCTTGTCCTTTAGTCTGGGAACTAAAATCCAATTTTGGTTCTTCTCAATCTATTCCAACTCGTATTTCATTACCTTAACACAACTTTCATCTTTGCAATCTTCATCAACATCCTTAGGTTCAACTTTAGAAATCAAACAAATTTCATTTCTGATTCTAGCATGTTTTCCTCTAGTAATATACCTTGATCTCTATCACCAATAATGTGATTTTTTGAATTAGTTAACCTTACATACCTTGGAGTCCACATATTTTCTTTTTTTGTATACTCCTGTGTTTCTACTTCTTCTTCATCAACAACTTGTCCATTCTATTCTTCCAATCTACTCAGATTCTAATACCGATTATGCACTTGAACAATCTAATTTTATTCTTCTTCATCTAACTCATAACTTCATGAATTGACCTATTTCTAATAACTCTCATCAACTCTCACATTATCGCTTTCCACTATCTTCCTCAACTAATTTTAAAAATAGTTATAACCTTTTATCTTTGTAGAATAGCCAAGAAATATTCCTTCATCACATCTAGGATTAAACTTTCATATATCTTCATCTCTTCTGATATAGCATTTACTTCCAAATATTCTAAAATAATTTACCATGGGAACGTATCCATACCAAAGTTCATAAGGGGTGTTACCAATACCATGCTTTATCTGAACTTGGTTCAATGTGTATATTGTGGTAATCACATATTCTCTCTAGTACATATGAGGTATATTTTCTTTCATCATCATTGTTCTTACAATGTCAAGAATAAATATATTCCTTCACTCTACAATTCCATTCTACTAAGGGGTTTGGGGAGCTGAAATCTATTTCCTTATTCCATTTTCTTCACAGTAAGCATTAAATTCTCTTGAAGTAAACTCTCCACCTCTGTCCAATCTCAAGCACTTTAGCTTCAATCATATCTTAGTCTCAACCATAGCTCTAAATACCCTGGATTTATCAAATGATTCATATTTTTCCTTGAAAAATGTAACCCACATCATCCTTGAATAGTCATCAATGAATAGTATGAAACATTTGTCACCATAATAGCTCCTAGTTCTAGTAGGACCACATAAATCTATATGCACTAGATCTAACAATCTACTTAAATAATATATCTTTCTTTTAAAAGTAGATCTTCCTAGCTTTCCCATTTGACATTCATTACACATAGCATTATTAGGCTTCATCAATCTAGGTAGATCTCTTACAACATGTGTAGTACTTAGCTTCACAATGTTATCAAAGTTTATATGACAAAGTCTCTTATGTGACAAAAAATTGTCATAAATTCTAGAAATCAAGCATTTATATTCTATGTTATTCAAATGAAAAACATTACCTCTAGTCTTGGTACCTGATGCGATTTAATTTCTAGAGCTTCATTTGATTATGCACTTTCTATCCTTGAATTCCAACATGTATCCTTTACCAACAAGCTAACCAACACTCAAAAGATTATTCTTTAAAACTTCAACATATAAGACACCATTACTATTGTAATGCCCCGCCAGGGAACCTAGAAGAACTTAACCTAAACAAGTGACTAAGTTTGCAGAATAATTTTTTTTTAAAAGTTAACAATCAATAACATCAAAGTTTCACATTGTAAAAACAAAGCAATAAATGACTAACATAGGTTACAACTCTCAAGGGTTCCTTGATGTAGAATATGAAAGAGTAATTAATTAATATAAGATAAAGATATGAATCCCAAGATTATATCTGAAAGATTAATACAACATCATAAGAATGATTACATAAATACATTTGGTACCCTAAGGTAACCATAATAATAAACATCCACTGCACATGTAGCAGGGTATGTGAATACAATAACTAAAAAGAAATACAACATGATAACTTTGAAAATCTGATACAATGATACAAGAATAAGGAAGAACAAGAAAGAACAACTACAACATGGATCATCTAGCCTCGGTGCACAAACGTTGGAATCTCAAATGGTAAAAGAACCACTACCACCCGACCTTGTGAGCCTAAATGGTCCACTCCCACCATGCTGAGGAGATAACATCATAACCCATTCGGATTAAAAACAACAATCCAAGGAAGAGGTCCTAAAAGATTCTAACTCAAGGATACCAAAAAGTACAACAAGGTATAACATACTCTACCAGAGCATACAATACATGTAGGAAACCTAAGATGTATACAAGAAGTGTCATCACATAAGCCAACTCTAGGGTTATCTTAGTAGTCCCTTCAGACCCCAGCACCCTAGTGACTCTATGTGGTTATAGTAACCTCTCGTGTAGACAAGTTACTACCTATGCCATATCCAGTCCATATAGGTGGCAAGCATCATCTCAACTCCCATCCTAGTTAAACTCAATCAGGAACTCAGGCATGGGCAAGGAACAAATATCTTATTAGGTTCATTTTACATTCCCAATGTTTATTAATTATCACTTATTAAACCACTTGTAATGAGATCTCCTAGTAGCCACTTCTGGGCTCTGACACCAATTCACAAGCCACTTCCTGACATACACTCAGATGACCTACTCTAGGGTTTCACATGAACAATATGATCACGGAGTTAACACAACTCTAGAATCTTCATAACTAGATTCAACATGCATGATTAGAAACCACCAGGATCAAACCCACCTAGGGTTAGAACAACTCATGCACTCTAACTACGCATGCATGGAAAACAACATGGCAAAAAGATAACTACAACCCCTAAAAATTAATACAAGTCAAATTGACCAAGGGCATAAAAAGTCTTCATATAAAACATGTTCGTTAAAGACTGCAACACTTAATTCACACAGGAATTAAACACTCCAATAATTGATAAAAATGTCCTTTTTAACCTTATACTATAGTTAAATACAACTAATCAAAAGCATGATGCATTTCATCTAGCTTAAAAACATCTCTAAAAAAACACAATAATTCAATTAGAATTATAACTAAATAGGAAAATAAATTACTATTCCAATTTAATATAAACAATGAATATCCCTAAACCCATATCAACAACATTCCTTATAATAATCATTTCTAAATAAGAAAGAAAATTAAATCGAAATTAGTTTATACTAATTTCCTTCAATATAATCTTAAACACCAATCTCAAATATAACAAAACTAATTCTTATAAAAGAATTAATATTGAATATTAATTAAAGTTATCTATAAACCAAATGAAATTAATTATAAAATAAATAAATTTTTAAAAAATAAAAATTAAATAACAAATATTAAAAACTAAATTACAAATCTATTTAATAACAAATAAAATTTAATAAAAACATATCATAAGTTTGAATTTAAATAAAAGTAATTAATAAAATATCGGGGGGGGGGGGGAGGGGGTACCCGCGGGTCCCCACACCCCTGTCCCCACTATCTCTGCGGGCCAGACTTCCTTTCGCCGGTGATAGTACCGGTGGTACTATCGCACTGTAGCCCCCTCGGGGACTCTCGTGCGTCAGTACCCATGGTATTGCACCAATAGCGCTAGAGGGTCCGCACTGCGATGGGATCTTTAAAAAGCCCAAAAAAACATTTATTTAAAAAAATAAACTTTTCTATAAGATTTCTTTCAAACAATTTTTAAAAAAAAAAACCAAAAGCTTTTTAAATTGAAAAATTCTATTTTATTTTATATATTTATATTATCAAATATTTACTATTTGATAAATATATATATATATATATATATTTTAAAGAATCATCAATACATATTAAAATAAAACATCCAATATATATATACCACAAATACGAATATTCCAAACATGAATATTATCTCCAATAATTTCACAACAAGATCAAAACCCTAATCCACCCGGGTTTTCAATTGATCTAAAACAATTACCACCAACTTTGAGATTTTTTTTTATAACAGATAGATAGATTCCAATCACACAATGGATTGCATGCAAACTTTCTTTTCTCTAACATCCAATTGATAATAACATTGCTACGTTACTCAAACAATCAAAACCAGCAAGCATGAGGAAGACACTTTCAACAATTTCCTACAGAGATCCGAAAATAGAATAAACATAATAAATTAAAAACCTACCTCAAATCAATTATACAGATTTGAGGATGACCAGAATGAAGAAAATAGAATTCAAGCTTTTCGAAAATCTTTCCCAAATCTATCACAAATCTGTCTCCAAAATTTCTCCTCCAAAACCTATGTACCCCAATAATGGCCAAAACCCCTAATATTTAAAGAAACTTCCTTTCTCATGCATGAATTCGAACTCAACTCCAAAAAGGGTTTTGCATGAAGACGAACTTTAGTTTACAATTCAATCTCAGTTGAACTGAAGTCTCCTCTTCACTTTGACTTTTGTTGAAAGCACATAACCAAACTTCAACTTGAATCATTAATTCAATTTCATTCAATTATGAATGTGCAACATAATGCATTCAATTAATTAATAATTAGAACATTTAGTTAACATAATAAACACATGCCAAAATAACCCTTAATTAAATAAAATATAATTTAATTAAACAAAGGTTAATTTCATGATTAAATAAATCAAAAGTGAAGATATTTAATTAATTCACACTAATTAAATATTTCAACCACACTCAAAATAGCATATAATTAATTCCCAATTAATTTATGCATCAACTATATAATATAAACAATAATTAAACTAAATAAATACATTTATTTAATTACCATTTAAATACTATGCCACAGCTAAAAATAGCATGATCTAAAAATAGAAATCACACCAATCACCACAAATCAAAGAATCAAAAAGACCTAAGCACCCACATTCATGCTCAGGATGTAGGTGTAAACTCTTGCCAGTTGGACGAGTTTAGAAGGGTGGAAACACAGAATCTTGTCCCCTACTTTAGGACAATATTTGGCTTAGGTTAGGATTTGGAACTGAATATTATCTCCCCTCTTTTACCATTGAGATTAGCGATAGGGAACGCTCATCTTGACAATTCATGGAAGTCGATGCCTAGTACCTGCAAACCTACATAAGAGACAAGCATGTGCATATATATAGAAATATAACAGACAATGGCGGGGATCCACCGATCATGTGGATCTTGCAAGCAAGTAACTATGACTCCGTCCCTCAACCACATTAGGCACATCAAACAGAAATATAAAACAAACACATCAACCATACACATGCAAGTATGGGGTCAGTAAAATCATAAGCATCAACAAATTCCTAACATATAATCTATCATCTTAGATTATTACAACATTTATAAAATCAGACTAGGGGCGAGGTACTACAACTATTATTCTTACCATCAAGTGTAATCAGACCTTTTTATTTGATAAAAGGAGTATTTTCACCAAATCTGATAACATGAACATCATACCTTTCCAATTTCACAAATTTTTTCTTATTCCTAGTCATATGATGTGAACAACCAATGTCTATAACCAATTCATCTTTTACCTCAACATGCACAACTAGGGATTTCTCTTCATTCGAGAAATTAGGGTTATCATCTCTAATATAAATAAATAAAATCTCTTCTTCACTCTTCTTAGACTCTTCATCAGTCACTCCCTCACTAGCATAATAACACTTCTTATGATATTTAGGCTGAAATTTTCTAGGCTTATGCTTTGGTACTCTTTCAAGACATCTAGAAGAAAAATGACCAATCTTATTACAAGAAAAATACTTCAAAGGTAGCTTCCCTTCACACTTACACCTTTAGGAACTCTTTTTGCAATCAAGGCTTCTAGATCTTCCAACTTTCCTCTTCTTCAATCTCTTCCCATTCCTTAGCATATCTAGATCCAAACTTAGATGAACTTAAATAAATTTCAACAAATTCATAATTTAACTTATCCTTAGAAATAGTAGTTGTCAAGGAACCCATAAGGAATCAGGTCTTTAACCCAAAATTACAACTAACAATTTTATTTTATTTTCTAACATTCTAACATTTCATTATTAAATTCACAAGTACATTCATTAAGGTTCCCTTACTGATTTCATTTACCAAAGTAAAATCATTTTATTTTATTACTAATCAAATTAAATCCCATTTCCTTGTATTTCAGAATATAGAAGAGAGGTAAGAAAGTAACATTTCATTCATAACCATAACTTTACTTCCTATTTCATTTTCATTCCTTTTACCTACACATTGAATAACTTACCCTTTCCATTTTTTATTAAAACTTTACATTAAGACATTGCTTTCATTCCACATCCAACCAATCAAACTAATTGAATTTATTTTGTTTACCAAACTTAGGCAACATCCACCTTTGGAAATTCCATAGAACACATCACTTATCTAATTCATCAAATACATTTATCCTTCCCCTTACAATTGTTTCCCCTTAACCTTATCTACACACAATTGTTTATACTACCAACACATAAATAAAATTTCCATTTCAAGTCCTTACTTTCATTATTCTTTTCAATTTCCATACTAGAGAAAGGTGTAAAGCATTTAACCTTTAACATATCTTTTCACCATTTCTTAGATTAAACCAAGTTTCCCCTTAAGAAGTTTGCATCTATTAGTACTTTGCATTACAAATGTTTGCATAGATCCTTAAGTAAACATGTATTAACAATCATTACTTTCAACTTTAAAACTCACAAGAGAGATATGATAGGAATCACTTAAACATAATCCTTAATTGATTTACCAATATTCAATCCCTTTTATGAAACTCCTATAACTACCCTTCCCAAACACATAACTTA